>JASKGO010002179.1:0-86463 GCA_030556065.1 Holobus sp. GC000080
TATATATATATATATATATATATTCATTTTTTGATGAGTACGGCGCTAATTGAAAAATATCTATCTATATTTAATAAAGGAAAAAAAGTTATTTTCCCGATGAAAATTAACTGCAAGTTGAATGCTTCAAAAGAATGATTTATTAAAAAGCAACGATAAGTAGATTTTTTAATAAACACTTTGTCAGCTAATGCCTTTTATTTCGTGGCAGGCGAAGCCCCCAAGCTGTATACTGCAGCCGTTTGTATACGTGAATTTAATTAAATGGATATAAAGACGTTTTTTTCGTGAACGCTCTCGAGTGGCACACTTGACATCCTAGATGTATACATAACGTTAAGGCTCTTTGTTACATCGCATCTTAATTAGTTATTCAAGCGTGCGAGAAGCGAACAATGATGTGTCGCGATGCGTGCCGATTTTTTCCTCCCCAGTCGGTTCAGCCCTTCCCTTCGCACTGCGCGCGTCTTTATTTATTATGATTTAATCTAACTGAAACAATAAAAGAGGTCTGTGGGGCACGTACGGAGCCACATTCGGCTCGGTTTACAAACAGCGGCTCGAATGGAAGTGGAGTACATTTGCACAACTGATGTACCAGTCAAACGCACATTAATTTATGGTTCCGATCCGCCGACACGCGCGCACACAATATTCGCATAATAAATACTTATTACGAGGGCGCGACCGGGGCTAATTTAATGATTTATAAATGCATAACGAATCGGACGCGTGTCGTATAGTTTGTAAATACCGTATATTTTGTCATCGGGCTCGTCGAACGAGGGAGAAAGTGATGCGGGGGCGCGGATGGGGCGAGAGTGCAAGAGTGTTAAGACGCGACGAACGGGCGCATGCATCGGCGGGCTCTCGGTCTTCTCGTTGCTCTCTCTTCTCGTTTCGGCGGCAGTCTCAAAAAGGAAATTGGAATTTCTCTTTGACTGCTCTCTTCTTTCTTTCTCTCGCTCTCTCGGGCGCGCATTTTAACCCCCGCATCGACCCACATACTCTCTAATCTCGCTCATATGATTTTTCCCGTGTAAATAAGTGAATTTCACTCTCCTAATGTGCACTGAACTTTTAAGATAGAGCTCGCGCTCGCATTTTTTCCTTTGCCGGGACGCGCGATAGTACGCGGGAAGTCGGTCGAAATAAATTACGAACGCTTAATATTACACCCGTTGCTGCCGCCGCTGCCGCCGGTACCGCCAATGACAGCGACAAAAAGACGACGGGACCTGCAATCGGTAATACTGGCATTAATCGGACGAACGGTTATTATTTCGGCCATCGCTCGCGTGACCATAAGGGTTGTCCTTACATAAATTATCCGATTCCATTGAGCAAACAATCCATGTAATCCGAATTGAAGTAGAAGTTTCGCCGGAGTAATTCATTAAAAAATCTATTTTAATTTCTTAATTTTTTTTGTATAATTAGTAATGTTTGCATCTATTAAACAAAACTTTTTTTGTTTACCTTTAGCTGATTGCTTTTGCCTCAGTATTGAAAATCCATAGAGGTATAACGTGTGAAGGCGCCGGTTTTGATGCAAATATTTTTTTCTAATTTTAAAAAGGTAATAAATTTTTTACGATTAAAAACTATCAATTAATTCATTGTTTTAATGTTTTTTTAAATTATTTTTAGACTTTTATTGAACAAAAACTGTAATGAATGATGCGAACGCGCCGGGCATACATATGGAACATGCACAGGACATGAAAATTCAATTTTAAATAAGTTCCGTCTCACATTCACTTCTATAAATTATTTATTTACCGCTATTTATTTTACTCCTTGCGACGCGCAGCTAATTCATACGGGAGTTGTAATACTGCACCGCGTAGGAGATCAGCTTTCGAATGTTTTCATTGTTTTTCATTACGCCGTTCCGCCTAGTGCCGGCAGATAAATTATTTATTTTCATCTGATATTTTAGTTACCCGCTCGCAAATTTATTCATCCCGTAGCAAAATCATATTTTATTAGGTTGCGTAATTGAAACTCCCACGACGGACTTATATTTGTAATTGCATTTTATTTTTAACGCGGATTTTACGTATTCTTCGGGGGAATTCTCGCGAGTTCGAACGCGCATCGGATTGAAAACATAGACTCTTAGACGGATTATTAGCGGAAAGTGGAGTTCTCGCGCTGCTATTATTTCGATTCGTGTCTGTGGGCGTCGAAATAATTGTATCGGTTTTTAATTAAAGAGGTCCGACTCGCCGACTGAAACATCGAAAATTCCAATTATCCTTATTTCCACTTTTATTGTCTTCAAAATAGAAGCGTGCTTGCGTTCGTTAAACAATATGCCGCGGGTCGTTTCGCTCGTCGAGGGAATCGAGTGCAGATAGTATACGCAGAAGAAAAAAAAATAGAAGAAGCTAATTGAAGTAGGTCTCCCCTACAGTATTCCTATAATTTAATGTATAAATAAATTATATATCCATTGAATTTATTTTCAATTAAATTAACATATTTCGATATTATTTCTATTTTTTTTTTTTTTAGTCGCTTTGATGATTTTTTCAGTAAAGTACTTCATAAAATTCGAGATCAATTAAATGCTCATTAAAAAAAAACAACTAAAAAACTTATAACTTGTTGGACAGACTATACATATTATATTATTTATATTACAAATAAACAGGGGGTACTGCATTTTCTGATTGCGCTGCAAATGCGTGCGAGAGCACTTACACGACTTAAGTTGGCGTGCACGCAAGCGGAATAATTTGAATTTAAAATGTGTATGATTGATTCGATATGAACAGGAACGCGATAGCAACGTCGAACGGTGTGGGTTCTAAATAAGCGGCCCAATAAATCGCCCAATCAATTCGTCGGCGGTGCGGAGAAGATAAGCGCGCGACACACGGGGATTTCTATTAAAAGCGAATCCGGCGGGATGTTGCGAGCGACCGCGACCGCCGTTTGACTTCTCGCGAGCACTTGTTTTTTTCCTCACCTCGCCGACGAATTATTCTCTAATGACTTTTTCCGGAACTCCGCACGCGGTTCTCGACGACTTCCTAATATTTTGCGTAATTGGGCGAAGCGCGAATTTGCAAGGCGGTGGTGTTTTTTTTTTTTTCGAGTTTTCTCGTTTTTTTTTCCGGTGCTCTGTTATTTTAGGAGCGCTAATTTTGCGCCCAGTGTCAAGAAATGTCCGTCTGCGTGTGCGTGTGTTTTTTATTTTATTTTAATATATATTGAAGGCTGCAAAAAATGCTTATTTTCTCAGGAAATAAATCGAGTAAATAACCATTGAAGCGTTCCGCTCGTTTCCTTCCGGATGGACGAGCTTGTAAAATCCGCCGTTTCAGACAATAAACATGGCATCATTTTTTATTTCATTTCGTCTTTTTGAAAATATTTTTATATATTTTTAATAATGATAACTAACAATTATTTAGAAAGAGAATTTTTTAATAATGATTACTAAGCATTATTAGGAAAAGTTTTTTTCAATAATGTTAACTAAGAATTATTCTGAAAAAGTTTTAAAAAATTATAGCAGCCAGGTTAAAAATAAATATTTAAATATTAAAATTACAGTTCGTTGTACTTACATGCTTGTACCATAATTACTTCCACGAATTCTGAAGCAAATAAACCATTCATGAGTGAGTAAACACACTGAAAACATTTGCAATTATTTGTGATATAAACCGTTACCTGCATTTTCCCTGCATTTGATAAACGGGGATATCGTTATCCTTATACTTTCGGTGGTATTGGCGAAACGAAAATTTGCCGCTCACTTAACGACTTGTTTTATAAACAATAAACTAGTGTAATTGTTTTTTGTCATCTACGCCCACATTTATTACACAGATATCCTTGCGATTTATTGGCTAATTAATATTTGCTGCAGCACGTTGTGAGCGACTGCTTAGTTACTTTACGTAAATCGTATAAAATTGATCTGTGTTTCATTTCTTGTTTCACTTTTTTTTTATACAGATATTATTATTTATTGCGCACCGACTCTTTTACAATCTACATGTTTATTATTACCTAAAGCAGTGCGTCGATAATAACGTTCACTATTAAAATGTTTATAGTCGAGTGGAGATGAACACGAACGCGGCATATATGGGCTACGAGTGGTGAAAAATGAATTTTCCAGATAATGTCCATAAAAAGGTACAAATATCGGAGCCAATAAACGCCGCTTAACTTTCTAACGGTCCGTTTCTTCATAACGGCGCTTTAAATTGCCGAACTGTCAAATTTGGCGGATAGTATTTTTTTCTTGTTTTCCCATTATTTTTTTTTTCTCTAATAGTGTCGCGCGTAAAATATTCCCCCGGCTATTAAATCCCATTTCGAATTCATTGCTTCTAAACTTTACATATGTACTTACTAAGGACGAACCAGTACACCTTTTGCGACGGTCGGGAAATAGAAAAAGGCAAATCGAAAAAGTTTTATCCGTGCTTGTTAGTCCGCCAAGTTTTCGGTTTTATTGGCCGTGCGCTTAATAGTTGATAAGCGGCTCCCGACGCACGTATAATATTCGCTGTATCTTTCAGAATTAATCATACATGAGATCCTTCAATGCCGCCTTGCGGTTCCTATTTGATTTATAAATTCTTTATTCGGATTTCGGGATTAAACTTTCATTGAACTGGGCGAGCACACAAAGCGCTGAACGCGGCAACCCTTTTGATACGCCACTGACGGACTGGCTGGCCCGGCCCGAACCGAACCGAGGTAAAAAGTGCTCCGTTACATTTCGCTTATTAATAAAAGCTCATTTGGGGCCGCATTATGTAAACCGCAAAATGCAGGACTATCAATTAAAACTTGCCGAATATTACATCCGACTCAATGTGCTCGCTTTCCCTCTCTCTCTCTCTCTCTCTCTCTATCTCTCTATCTCTCTCTGTCTTGTTCATTCGGCCCGAGAAACGTTCGATTCGGGGCCAATATTTAAGAACCGCGTATTGATAATGAACTCCGCGCGGAATGAGAGGAACGACCGCGCGTTCAAAAAATTATTGCGGCTTTCGCTTCGATTGTTATCGCAAATGGTTTTCAATATGTATCCGAAGGTCCGATATAATCGTTAATGAAATCCCAAGGGTGTGTACGACCATTATCCGAAATCGGGTTTTACATTTTCGCTAGCGATTTCCACCGCATGTACTGTATTAATTATTTTTCGACCATTACAGTCGAAAACTTTCGGCCATACTAATGAAACACCGTTTGCGGTCATTCGTTTTGGTTTTAGTTTCAGTTTACCGAATGCTAAAAACGAATAACGAAAAGCGAAAGCGAAGCATGGCAAATTTATTGCGTTAGTTTAAGTTTATAGAAAAAGTATAGTTGCTGATTAAATGCAAATTTGGATAAGAGTTTAATGAAGCTAATATCCATAAAAGAGTGCACTTTTATAATTAAATTTTTGCAAGTTTTGCCTTTATGACGAACAATCCCTTTCCGTCTTTAGAGCGTAATCTGGTTTTTTTGACAGTCTCGTCCTTTATATGCGGTGCATTGCATGTATCAGTGGACCGCGAAAACCGCCATTGAAATCTCCTCATTAAATAAATTACAGGCAAAAGGGATAGAGTTTAATGCAAAATGAGCGCTCTTTCGTATAAAATATGACAAAGGGTTTTTGCTAGTCCGGTCACTGAAAATGCGCATTAAACCCTTTAATTAATTAGATTACTGATTTTTTGCCATTGAACCTTCATTAAATTTATCTGCCTTCAATTTCTATTCTAATGCTTTCCGGATTAATTAACTCGGTTTTGTCCTCGGCCAATTACAATTCGCATCTTTCTTCGCGAAGAAATTTGAATGGCAGCGCATGAAGATTGAATAATAATTTTGCCCAACGTCGGATCGGACCGATGTCGCCAAATACCCCAATTAAGTTGGCAAATGAAATTACCCAACAACTTATGTCTTTTCATTGGAGCGCCACTAGTTCCGAGTTAATTTCGAACGATTGTCCTGTAAATTTTCGGTCCCGAATGTCACGAAGGACGCATCGAGCCGTCCACCGTCTTCCATTGCATCTGTATCGGGGACCCATAAAAAAAGTCGAGTTGCCCATTTGACGTCGGCGTTCGCGCGAACGAAAACATTTCATTCGCAAACTGTGTGCCACTTCGACGTTAATGGTTGGCACTTTTTAATTGCGAGATATAAAAACTGGTTTTATTAAATTTCGTACGTACCTCTAGTACGTATAGTCAGCCTGCAGCAATGCGGAGAAACTCTCGTAAAAAATTTCCGCCGACTGATTATATGAGAAAAGGGTGCGCTGAGGACCTTCTTGACGCAACAAGATTATCGTTAGTCTTTTTGAAAATCAACGACAGTAGGAATGTTTCACTTATCCCCTAAATTGGTGTACAGCTGAAGTGTTTTTCTCCACTCGACTCATGCAAACTTACGGAAGCCGCTCGCCGAGCTAGTCCTTTTTTCGAAACGTGTCGCCCACGTACAACGTCACTTGCGTCTCTCCGTAAATCTGGAGCAGCGTAAGTTGTCGCTGGCTCAATAAAAGTTTGAATAGATTTGAGGAGCACTTAATGAACAACAATTCCATTATATTTAAGTATTTGCGATCGAGCTGAATCGGACGAAATCGATCCGGAGGTATAGAGACGGTGGAAGAAGTTTTTCATTGCGCGTCCATTAAACCGTGCGCGTCAATTGACGCGATGCCATTTCAGATAGAAAGTTATATTATTTCCAGGAAGTCTTTTTAACGGTTTACAGGCGACGAGGCCGATTTCGCCCGATTCGCAACTAGTTTAGATATCTGAAAACCATTAGTCACACGCGTTTCTGCAGAAAGAGAGAACTCCTCGACGGAGTACGGAGCAGCAATGCCATTCGGAGCGCACTTTCAATGGCAAGCCGCTTGAAAAATCGACAAACACGTTTTACAAATAGACCAATCGCGTGCCCCTCAATAATCAGCTTCAAATTTTCGATCGGGAGAACACACATGCGGGGCACGCGGAACTACACCCTTCGGGTAATTCTTCTTAGACGCGAGGACACGGGATTAGTTGCGCGGGCGGGGGATATGTAAGACTTCACTAATTGACCAATTAAGTCAGAAGTTAGTTGACCTATTGTCCTGCCGAGACGTTTCCCATATTGAATTTCGCATTCGTAACACTCGCCCTGGCGAATTTCACTCAGCATCTTTGATAATCTGCATCGGCGGAAGTAATTAACTGTTACGGTTCGGCTCCGCACAAGTAACCCTCAATGCAGTCAGTCCGTACCATATTGGCAGCAATTTGTTTATCTTTTATGCATTAACTGACAGACAGTATTGGATATGCATCTCCTGTGCATATCACCATCAATATCAATTAAAGCAGTTTTGCCGACACGAAAGCGGTAATGTATATATGTATAGTATGATTATGTCGCTCGAGCCGCACTGTACATAATCGTTGTTATTTCTGTCAGGAGCAGAACGTTCTACATTGCATTACATTATCGACTGGAAGAGCGAAAATAATAATGAAAATATTTGCCCTTTCCCGCAGAAAATCTGACTTCGGTTCTTTGGTAATTTATACACCGACGAAAGTAATTAGCGAGTGTATGTTCCACACATAACTTTCTGTTTCGGTATCATAAACAACTTATTATGTATCTTAAAGAACGCCCTCGGATGGTGCCGCTGTGCAATCCCTGGGCGAATAAGTTAAACATCTTTCGCGTTCTTCGCGACGGAAAATCGTGCGTGGGGTCGTGCTGGAGGGCGGTTTAAGCCGATAGCTAACAACTGTTTTGCATGTCCTTTTATTGCCAGTCGCTATCGCACGCAGACTCCGCTATTATCAGGGTTAAAGCGGTTGAAGCGAGATTCGGTTGTGAAGTTCGCCGATGCGAAAGACACAATAGCGGCAGTGGAACCATTCAGCCATTCGAGCACACATATTTATAAATCTGTAATCGACGGAACAATCGATATCATCTTATTGTCGATGCACGATTTAAGTGCTTAATTGTTGTGCACAAGATGTGTCTTACATGATCCGCAAGTTCGCTCAATCTACGCACAATTCCGGCGAAATTAATCGGAATCTACACTCGGCACCGATCGTCAAATGCGACGATCTAATTGAAATTGGCCGCTCGCCGTTCTCGCCGCGCCCCAAAATCTCAGTCGCTCATTTTATGAGCAAATCGAATCAATTTTCTCTATATCACGACGTAGCTTCTAATGCGCCTTTTGCACCGGCGGGCCGTTTTTACGCGATATATGAGAAGGTATAAAATGAAATTGGAAAAAACCTCTTCGATTCGCGCCCCGCTTGGCAAAGGGTCTCCCATTACGGTCGCCGTCTGTACCCCGAGCGTTCGGGGGGCGGCGGTCAATAAAATATGCCGATAATACAGGTCCGTTTCATGCGTAGGTGCTAGGTACGTTAAGAATCCGGGCGAATTCGGTAGGCATGGCGCGCGCTAATTGCAATGTAAATTTGGCCCGTTTCCCAGTGGAGCAGAGCCATTCGAGCTGACGTCGGAAAAATGAAGCGCACTAAAGGAAGAGGAAGGAGCGACGTCGTCGAAAGAATGACCGCAATCAGTTACTTAATGTATGTAGGCAGATACTGTCTGCGTATCAATCTGGAGTAAACCGGAAGGTATAACTCAGAGCCATTAGGATGACAAGTACCGGCATCAGAGCACCGAAAACCGGAACAGTTAGCCTGTCATTATTAGTTCCATGTACGCTATTTATCTCATCCAATCCATCCTGCGCTAACATTACGCGTAGGGCGCAATAATACTTCAGTGTCGGAATGGAAATAATATTTTCTTTTAGCATATGGCGCATGTACTGCGAATCATTTGTCTGCCCTTCCTCGTGGGACGTTTTTGCCCGCAAACCCGCAAATTGTGCAGGCGAGACGTCCCGCGTGCAGCGTATAGCGGCACACTTAGGCGGCGAAAAAAGCGATGCGATAGTCGGGAGCGAAGCGGCGGCTCTCGCGGTGGAAAATGTAGTAACGCGGTGTGGTAAAAGGCGTATCTTGGCGCCCAGCGGAATGACGGGGACGCGTCGCGGAGTGGCGGAAGAAACGTTCGCCGGCAGCGGAAAAACTGCTGCACACGTTTCATGAGCTCTCTCGAGTGGATGCGGCCGCGCGAGATACCGCGCTCGCTTGCCCCCGAATCGACTTATATTACTTTTGACTTTCCCCATGGATATTGTAAGCGCCCCGAAAACAGGAGATTTGTGTACCGACTTTATCCGATAAGGTGTGGAAATTTTTATGCGTCTGGAAACTGTAAAAGTTGCTGCAATAATCCCCCGCACGCTGTATTTGATGTCCGTTCAATTTTATCGCAGATACGTTGCCGCAAATAATATAATAATGTAATATATTTCGACTGAAATAATGCCAAATTCAATATATAGACGTGCCAGAAATTATTGCCTTCAATTTACTTTATTATTATTATCGTGACTGCCACGATATTATTATTACTATTTTCGCAATATTACGGTGGAGCCGAAAGTTTTCGATTTTCACTTGTTTCGCTCTGACGTTTTTTATTATCATTTTTATTTTATATTTTGCTTCCCGTCATGCGAGTCCATAAATAAAAGCTTTAAACGTAATTATCTTTCGGCTATTTCGGTTTGAAAAACATATAAGCCGCGGTCGCCAGAAATTAATTTAACTTTACACATTAAAATAATGAATTACGTTTCATTTAAACGAGGCCATCACTTTTTGTTTTCGTATTATCCGCAAATTGCAACTGAATTTTCGAATTTCAATTTCCGAACATAAAAACACTTGAAAGTTGTTATTTCGTTTGCCAATATGCGTGTCAGTCGACGAATATATAACAGTTATTACCGTCTGATAAAATCTCAAATAACAATTGATTGGGCCGAAGCTAATTACAAGTCGAATAAAATAATAATACATTTGCTCGCATTTAATGAACCATTCGTCCGGTTCGGGTGGCGTTTAATCACTTATTAATAACACTCAATTAAAATAAGTACGGGACGTTAACGGAAACGTCACAATTTTATTTCGCATTCGGCATATACGTGGGCGACTAATAAAAACGTCGAAATAGTGTAAAAAAAAAATCAATAAATAGTGCTCGCGTTGGGAATTATTAGCCCGAATAAAAGCATCCGTGAAATGTATATCGAAATTTGATTCGACTTCGTGAAATAATAATAATAAAAATGCCTCCTGTCTGCGTAAAATCAAATTCATATCCGTTTTTTCCCTCGGTTCGCGTTTTCCATCATTTGCGTGCGCTAATATCGACGATATTTTTGTTGCTTTACTTTCGGCACAAAAATATAGTCATCAATTTGACGTCGTCGTAGTAATATCCATTCCGCCTTTGATATCTCTATATATATATATATATACATACATATCTATATATGTAGTATATGTTCTCTATTTGAGTGTGTGTATGTGTGTATATGAGGCTTCGCCTGCAAATTAAACATATCATTATTAATTAACACATTTCGGGTTTGTGTTTGGCTTAAGTTTGTAGCCGAACTAAGAACAAACAGTGCAAACAAGCAACAATTCGTGTCCCGGACCGGCAACAGCTCTTACGAAAATTGCTTCCACTATAAATTCAATACGGTTGGTCAGATATGCCGTCGGATTGCGACGCTCTAGTTGAGCAAGTAGTATTCCGTACGAGTACATGCATTCGAAACTTCTCCGAGTCGCTTACACGAACGCGACGAAATTGATATTTTCGAGTTTTATCCGCGCAAAATCAGTCCATCCACGCAGAAACGTGGAAATTATTATTTGTTCGATAACGTTTAATAACTTTGGAAACTTCTAACGGGCTCATTCAATGGCTGCCTGACTAGGCTACAGCTCTTCACGGTTCGGCAACCACACCAACGTTTTTGCTACTTTTTAATTAGTGTCCGTTAATTAGTCAATTTTTCGCTTGAAATTAATTAATAATGCAAATGAGAATCAAATATACTTATAGTGGAATCGTTTTTGAAGCATTCGTTCTGATCTTTGCATGCTGTACCGCAGCACCAATGGAGTGAATCTTGGTATTTTCGAGTAACATATGATAACATATGAAAAGCATGCAAAGCATCCTCGTTCAAAATAATCGCGTATTCGCTTTTGATAACTTGAGACCGGGGTATTCAATATTCATGTCCAGATGATATTTCTATTTCCACAAAGCCAGGAATATGAAAAAGCGCACGCGGATGAGAATGCCGCACACGGAAATTACCCTCATGCCGGATCCTTTATTCTTATCCATGGAGATGACTTTATCGCAACAATAACCCCTTATTAAAAAGGCGGCCCGCTTGTAGTTTTCGTTTAATTGAGCTAATCCCCCCGGGCCACCTTATTGTTTCCGGCGCGCGCCAGAGCGATCGCCGCGCGAGCCACGAAAATCGTAAAATCGCCAAATATCCATTACGATTCCGGTTGCAAAGCCTATCGGTCCGGATTAAACAATCACGCGCTTTAATAGGCCGCAGCCGGCGTCTTTGACCGTTAAGCGAACGAATGTGTTATAAATTAGAAGCAGTTAATTATGGTCGGGCAGTGCGCCGGATTAACCCATCCATTGATCTCAATCTGGGTCTTGAAATTAACTACCAACAGCTAAGCATCCATTGCCGCGATCGAGATAATTACTCATTCATAATTCTGAGGAGCGCAAAGCGCCTTAGTCCTCAACAAATATTTCATTATGCTAATGAAATAACGTAGCTAACTAAGGTAGTGTGCCAGGATATGATGCATTTAATTTCATGTCTTAATTGAATCATCCTTTTTCCCACTCGCACCCATACAGAACCTGTACACGGTATAACCGCTGTCGTTTCCGTTGTCAATTTGTTTACGTAAAAATGTCCGGGCACATTGTTTGCTCGTTATTCTTTTTTTTTCGCATACATGTTTGCTAATTGATAACTGCATGTGAATTTTCCATTATTCAAATTGATTTACATTTATCATTGACGATTTAAAAGCACCACTACGCGACCAACTCACTTGGTTATTTATTAAAAACGTTTTTATTTAATGCCGCACAAATAAAAATATTTGTTTTGCTGAACTCATTTTAAAGCAATACAACGGATGCAATAAAAATAATGTCATTTGCGTTAAAGTTAAAAAAAGTTTTTTCTTTTTTTCGCTTGCTACGCTCGAAACGTTTGCCAGAAATTTTGATCCGCAATAAGCTCCTTCGTTTTTTGCATGTTTTAATAACGTTTCTTTCGGTTAAGGACGGCGATAAGTATAACAAGCGTGCATTTTGTCGTCGGGCGGATCAAAAAAAAAGTAAAAACAAAAACAAATTAAATTTCATATTTAGGATAATTAAAGCAACATCAAATTTGCCTTAATGCGCTCATAGCCGATGTGTTTGTATGCGCGCTTTTTGTTACTCCGTGTATCCGTTTAATTCGCCGACAGAAAAAAAACGCGACCTGCTTCCCAAAGCTTTTAAATTTAGATAATTAAATTGCGACTCTGAAACGGAAAAAAAAACGGTATTTTGCAAACCACGTCAAAAAGTATTATCGCTATTTCTCTCAAAGTTGTCTCTCCGCGTGTCCTAATTATTCGTTTTTTTTTTCTTCTCCTGTTCACTCTTCGTATTCGCGTTCGATTTTACACTAATCTGCTTTTGCCGGAATCCCCGACATCAAAAAAGGCTCGATAAATAGCAGCAATGTTTTCGTTTACTTTTCTCGTGGAACGTCTGCAATCAATAGAAATCAGCGTTTTCTGTAGGCGTATGGCATCGGAGGCGCACGAAACAAAGAGTCATTCCGTCGAGGTCCAGTGAATACGTCATGATTTGCCGGCAATTTGGCAAAAAGGAAGCGCACGTTCAGCGGCGTTCGCACGTAACATTTCGGACGGTTTACCCATAGTATTGCGTTAGCAGCTAAAGTTTCTCAATATTTATGATTAAGTTAAACGGCGAGATGCGAACTTATTGGCGACCGTAAACGGACTTTCTAATTATCGCGCGCCATTTGCCATCGATTTTTCGCGCGACGCGAAACTGCAAGCTGCATAATTGGATCATAAACGACATGTCATAGTGCAATTACCGTCACCGTGATTATGATGTATTACGGCGATACGAATTCTCACCCTTGTTTCCCTAAACAAACAGCTGGGCATTATACTTGCCCCTTATTGGGCTCCTCTATTTTCATACACCAACCTCCATATAGATCGTTCATTTTTCTCCAATTTTGAAATGCTTATAAAAGTCACTAAACATTTATACTGAAACTTAATTCTTTAAAAATTGTAGTAATAAATCAATGGGTTTTCGGTTTTCTTTAGAACTTTTCTTGTGTATAAATATTTAAAAAAATTTAGATTTTCGAGTCGAAGACAAATGAAAACATATTCATCGATTGGCCCCGCATCATAATTAATATAAGTAGATTTTCTTTATACACTTTGCGAAAGTTTCCACGAGGATCAATCAATGGATCAATCAGTGATGTCGTTCCACACGCAGAGTGGAGCGGAGAGCGAATTGTTGGATTTCCTAACTTCAGTCACCTGCTGGTCCTGATGCCGCTGCTCGAGCGTTTTTTTCTGCGTCCAACATAATTTATTACCGTCATCCGTTTTCTCTAGGATATTCATCATAGAAAAGCGAACATTACAACTTTCAACAATAAGGCTAAAGTGTGCTCGAATTCTGCATACTTATATACTTACTTACCTACTCGGACTCGGGCAATTGTTTCGAAAGTTTCCCGTGTCGACACACGAGTTTCCTGTTTGCTCCTTTAAAAAATTCAATTTTAGGTTTAAATTCGTTTTGTATTCTTGCAAGTTTATTCGACTGGCGCCTTCACATTCTTCAGTGTGTACAACTCACAATTTAATAACAGTTCTAAAAAGTTTCGTCATTTTATGTGGAAAGTTTGGATTTAATTCCTTTTGAAAATAATTTCCAGATTTAAATGAAGAAAAAATAAAGGAATTGTTTACTGCTCATTTAATAAATTTTTACAAGTCGTTAGGAAAATTATTCCGAGACATTTATTGCGAGTGTCGAAAATCGTTAGCTTAAGTTGCGCTAGAGTTTTAGTTACCGGCGCCTTCATATTCTCCACAATTACAACTCGGAAAATTGTTCGAAAAGTTTCCCGCGACAACACACTAGTTTCCGTTTGATATCTTAAATAATTCAATTTATGATTTTGATTTTAAGGAAATCATTGACTCCGGAGTGG
Source organism: Holobus sp. GC000080 (assembly GCA_030556065.1). NCBI lineage: Eukaryota > Metazoa > Arthropoda > Insecta > Coleoptera > Staphylinidae > Holobus > Holobus sp. GC000080. The sequence continues at coordinate 14,270 of JASKGO010002179.1, forward strand.
CAACGAAGTAAATTTTCACGGCGCCTTCGCATTCGGTATGTCGAACTTTAATGCTGCGACCGTTATGAATAAATTAAAATATTGACTTAATTTACGAGTCAACTTCCAAATTTACATTTAAAGAATAAAAGTACCGAACCTAAAGCCGTACTTGCAGGCTATGGGAACTAACAATTTTTCTAACGCGCATATCGTTTCGTTGTGACTATGAATTGCAATGATTTAATAATTTCGCATGGAGAATCAGCGGATGACATTCAATTTAAACGGTAAATTAGCAAAAGAACGCGAGGAATAACGAGACAATGTAACGAATGGAAACGTTGCGAGCGCAGATATGGTAATTGTTGACAAATTTATTATGGAAATGATGCATTTCAAACCCTCGGCTCTTAATCATCGAGCTAATTTGTTTGCGTATTTTAGCGCACGCCAGTGTGTGAGTTAGTTCACTTATGCTTCTATCTGTCCCCCCATCCCTAACCAACACACACGCAAACACACACACACACACACATTCATGTGTGTAGTACGTACGTGAAATATTCCCTCAGAGATTCGACACAGAACCGTATTTATTCTTCATTTCCTCGATCTCGAGTGTACATACTAGACTTAATTAGTGCTCCGTCGGTCTAATCTTCTTTCCTTTTGCCGCTCTATGCGCGCGCCCTTCTCAGATCATTGTGTATCCTGTTGCCGGGTACAAACCAGTTGTAATTATTTTTAAACATTCGCTGATTGCACTCTTACACTGTGCACAGCTTAGGCGATCGAAGCAGTCGCTTCGGATGTTTGCCGTCTTTGATGCGGAGACGAATCGAGTATCTTAAGGTATTGCTCTCCGCGCTGAAATTACCTGCAGTACGTTCTGCTCTTGTGAAGACAGGCCGGAGCGCAGCGAGCGGAAAAAAGCGGAGAGTCCCACAGGAACGTTGGAAATTAATTTGCAGATTGTTTGGTGCCGTTTCAATTTATGTGACATTAAGTCCGCTCAGTCTGATGTACACCGTGGCGGAAGACTGAAGATAATTTTTTCTTCGCGTCTCGCTCGAAACGTCTCGCTGCCGGCTCCTCTTGTTTGACTCGCGCTAAAATAAGAGTCGCAATTTTACATTGTTAATTGTTTAGCAGTTGAACGCGATGTTCGCGTGTCCAGAGTCCTTCCTCTATTCTATTTTTTAGTCTTTTCTGCGCGTTTCTTTCGCGTCGGGCGCACAGCTCGGCGGACAATTTCGCATCAACGAGTTGTTTCTGTTCGCTTGCTCGCGCCCTTTTATGCGTGTGGTGGGAAAAACTGCTAAAGTTGTTTTTTTAGCGTGTGCACTTGATAAATGATGCTCGAGATCTGGTTAATAAAATTTCGCTTTGAAACGAGGCGCAGCAGAAGAAAGCGACATGTGGCTGATGATGATCATTTTTTTGCCGCCGGCTAATTCCGTCATTGCTTACGCGAACATCAAACGCAGTCTTCCGTTATTATTTAATCCGTATTCGAGGGCGGGTAATTAACAAGATTTTACAGACTGTAATAAAAGGGTTTTTCTATAATGTGTATCGAGTAATAACGTTTGACTGACGTTTCTCGCAAATTACGCGAGAGAATTATGTCAGAATTCGTTTTGTTTCAGTCTAATTAAATCATTCAGCTTTAATATTTTATGCAGTCTATTACATTTTTTACGCCTTTGCACTCTATCGATCCGCGCGGGAAATTTTTCAATAAAAGGGCGGCATTGTGTTTTAAAAATAAGGAAACTTTGCTTGTTATTCGCTCGAATGAGAAACAAAATGTAATATTTTTAAAATTTGATCCTAGCCAATATAAAGATGTTCGCGTGGCCCTTAAACAGTGCTCGCTTTTCACTAAGGCATTTTGTTTCGCAAGTAGCTCGCGAAAAATTAAAGTCAACTTGATTAAGCAGTAAATTGAAGAAGCTTCTGGGTCGCAGAAGAAAAAAATACAGCAACAACAATGTTCCATCAATTATTTAGTTTCATTACTTTTTCCAAATAGTAATAGTGCTTTCTTCGATTTTGCGCTTTGTATGGACGTCGTTTGTTTTTATAACGACGTCGAAAACTTTGCTCGGGCACAGTCAACCTTTGATGTCTGCGAACTGTTTTAATTCCGTCCAAATAAAAGATTTCGTTCGATGTCTTCTTTACGCTGTCCCATAGAAACGAAATCCTCCAAACGTCCCTCTTTTTGCCTTCGCTTTTTTTTTGAAATTCTGCGCACATGGATAAAGGATCGAACGAACGAACGAACGAAAAAAAAAACAACCACGCAACGTATACCTATACGTTCATAAACAAAGTTATATCGAAGTCATCATAGCGGTATTTGTTCTCTTGTTCGAGACATTTTGAAATCTAACCATCCGTGTCTGTTTGAGTCTGAGAGTGCCTTCGCACGCAAACACACACAAGAATTGCGGCGGTTCATATCTGACGCCATTCCGACTGAAACCGTCCCCAAGTGATGATGATTCATGGTGGACAAGGGTCTCACTTATCTCGTTCCTTATTTTCATTATGATAAGAGCGACCTGGAAGGCCATTTCCGCTGCTCTATTGTTTGCCATAATGAAAAATAGCACGTAATTTGCAGTTCGGCGTGCGGAAAAAAGCGCCCCGCAATATTTGTCGAGGTGACCAGTATATTAATAATGCCGGCGAACTTCCGCGCCGGAACTCTCATCTTCGACCTTCGCATTCGCCACTTTTTTTCGCTGACAAGCTAATACTGCATGATCCGCCGAACACGGAACAAAAGCTTGTTCGCTTTTTCAAACAGTTAAATAATTCAGTCCTTATAGTCTATGACCCAAAATGGAAATGAAGCAAAACCACGAAATTTATATTTTCTGTTTTTAGATGAATTTATTATAACGAATCGATTAAAAAAAACAAACAGGATTAGTTCGAATTGACCAAAAAAAGAAACGTTTAAAATGCAGATAAATTATTCATTTCCAGGTGCAAACGAAGGAAGCAAACCCTTTTCAAATTTCACCAGGCCGTTCTCCGCGCAACAAATTGTATGATTAGTAAACGGGAAGCTTATCAGAAGATAATTGCGTTGTATCTGGTAATGAATGAAATGTGCGTACTGTAATGAATGTAATTCGGTCGTTCGTTATTTTTGCGATCGACGCTCCGAATGTGCTGTACGTTGGAGCGTCGCGCGAAGGCTTTTTCGCTTTGGCAGCGGTGCGTTTTGCTTTAATTCAATTACGTGCGTACCGTCAACCAGATAAACTCGTTAAATGCAATCCGAACGATCCGTTTCAGTTTTCGGGGGCGGCGGCGGGGTAGCCGAATTGTAGGGACCGGGCCGCATCGGGGGCAAAGGTCGAGCTTCAGCTTGCGCTTGAGCTGGAGCGGATGGTTTTGCAGCAGGTGCCAGCGCGGTTTCCACCTTCTAATCCATATGTTATCACGTTTCAGGTTACAATACCTATACGTACAATGAGACAGCCCACAGCGAGAGGGTCCCGGACGAAATCTTGTCAGTGCGATACGAAGACGGAAAGTGGTCGAAGCCGTATTACGATTGCGGCGGCGGCAACATCTGGATGCTCACATACACCGTTCCGTTTTTCGGCTTCAAGAACAATACATATTTTTTCAAGTAAGTTGCTTCCGGTTCGCCCCTTCCAGCTTTCCCGCGTCGCGCTGATCTCATCAATTCCGCGTGCTATTTGCACGGCCGGTTTATCGCGCACCGTGTTTCGCAAATTTCGCACTGCATGTTTAATCAAATACATGACGATTTTATGTTGTGGCGCTTTGAAAACTGTATCGGGCTTTTCGGCTCCTTTTGTTTCCTATTTTGGCACTGCGAATTTTTTTAATTAAATCCATTTGAAAATTAAATTTATACCAAAAGAAATTATAGCTTTTGTGCCGGGCTAATTACTTAGCTAATTAGATTCTCTGTTGCCCTGCTGGAGATTAAATTGAATACATAATCTATAAATTTCACGCTTTAGAAAATAATTTAATTAAAATTGATAGTTAAAATTTTGATGTTTTCATTTTATTGAACCGACTCCGATGTTCACGTAACAGCGAAACGCCCTCCGTTTAGTTTAAATTACAGATAGATATTAAAAACAAATTCCACCGGTTATTTAAAAATCAATAAAAATAAGCATATTCATTTAAAATAAAATTCCCCATTACTTCTAACCGTAAACGAAAAGAATGCGGCATTTGTTTGCTACCGGAATATTATAGGTTAATGGAAAAATAATAGTTCAATTCTTTATTCTTGAAATAACCTAATAAATTAAACATAAATGGAAAAAGAACAACAAAAATGCAAATAGAATTGTTTGAAAAGACTACTCGAAAAGCGCCGTGTACTTTCAGTGTAATACCGGCGCCTTCACATTCGCTCCCATCAACTTAATTGTCTAGAAGCTGCAGCGGGATCAATATTTTAAATTAATTATACAACAAACGTAATTACAAACTTTCTTCAATGGATTAAAGGCCAATTTGTTTGTTTTAATGAACTGAACGGTACTAACGTGACGTAATTGTCGATTGAAACACTTTCAATAATCTATAAATAAGCAGCCATGGATTTCAATGATGAAGTGTTCGAAAGTAATTTGGTAAAGGCCAGCCAGTGCTAGTAAGCAACATTATATAAGAATGAAAACACTTGTTTGCTTTGGCCGCTCGTGTAATGCGCCGCGCCGTGCAGCGAGAAGAAGCGCTTGTAACGAGCGCTAAGATAAAATTGAGCGAGTCTAGTACCTAACAAATTACACGTCCGAGAGATGATTCTTACGTAAACATTATTACAATACGGCGGAAAATTACGAATCCCCGCAATACATCATATTTATGCTTTATAAATTTTCCCGGGGTGACTTTTATCGCGTATAAACTGGAAGCAGATTAATAGGCTTCTTTTGCTTAGGCAGCGTTCCAGATTGCATCGAGCACGAATTCTTTCGGGTCGAACGTCCGGCGCGTTTATCCGTTACCAACTATTCGCTATTCGTTTTTCCTTTCCGCAGAGTTGTTGTGCCGTCGGCGAGTGCGTGCAATTCTGCGAACGCATACTCGCATACGCACACACACACGCACACGCACCCAAACTCAGGTATAATTTTTTTTTACCGCCGCCGCCCCCCTCGTCGTTCCTCTTTCTTTTGTGCGCCGCACCCTCCCCCAATGCGCCGCCCGACTAAAATATAATTTATGTAATTACGGCATTGATATATCGTTAATTAAAATCATTGTTCGCATTATGGAAGCAGTATTAATGCATAAATCCGCCGGGAACTTCAATAGATGCCGCGCAGCGGTTATGTAAAACATGCGATTATTATTGAAATAGCTAGATGCCGGGCTATATCTCTTCTTTTCCGAAATTGATTTATTACCTAATTGAAAGCGCAGTTGTTTTCTCGTTTTTCTTTATTCCGTTTTTTTTTTTGCGCTCTTCCCTCTGCTGCTTTTCGCCCGTCCGCCGATTCGATTTCTCGCACGAACTGCTCCTCGTATCACTCGGTGAGCAATTTGAATTCGAAAGTAAATAAGGCTAATATGTAACAAGGTACTTTTAAAGAAAAACTTACGAATGCGCAGCGCGCTATCAAAGTAAATTTTAACGATAATTACCTGGATAAATTCCGGAGCGAATACTTTTAATTAAGAGGTGGACCGAGCCGGAGGCAAAACAAAAACTTTTTCCGTCCTTCCGCCATCCGATCACCCGATACGCGAACAGTTTTCGCTATCAATTTAACGTTTCGATCAATTTTTACTCGTTACAATATTGGCTATTATGTAACTGTAATCGGTGGACCAGGCGCCTGTTTGATGGACGCGCGAGGCCGTCGCTTTTATTGGGCCCCGGCCCTCTCCGGTCGTAACTATAACGTCTATAACGTCGCGCACACTTTATGACGTGCATTATTTTATTTTATTATATATTTTTGTGAAATTTCATACCTTCATTAACGACGCGAACAAATAATGAAGCCGTATAATAATTTTACGTGCGGTCGTTTTAAATAACCGATAAAACCGTTAATTACGGACATCCAAAAGGGTGCAGTATACTCGCTGCGAATAGATACGGGCAAAAGGAAAAATTATTCGAACCGCGTTTCGCGTAACGGTACATTTTTAGTGCGAAATTTTACAGGTTTCGCCGTTTCGCGGAATTCGTAGTGCGACGAGAATGATGCGGAATCGTGAAAAAACTACTTTCGAGAGGCTTGCCTGCGCATCATTTGTTTGATTAAATTTCCAACAATTACCTGCTCGCTGAAATTCACGCAAAGTGCTGAGTGCTAATTATTTTAATTGGCATCTTTTAGAAAGCATTTTGTTAACTTTAAGTAGGCACAAACTAAAACGCAACTCGCTCAGATTCCTAAACGACAACTTATTCTTGCCTCTATTTAATTTTCCTTACATTGGATGAATATTCGTAGTGAGACAACAAATAAAAGTGCAAAATTATAAGTTTTCAAATTGTTTATAGAGTTAAGAAAATTACACTTTTCTTCTTTATTTTCCCTGTATACAAAATAGTAGAAATAAGTTATAAATAATTAGAAAATAATGTAGTTTCGATTTTCCGAGTCATTTAAAATTGATGATAATAGAAATAAGGCGACATAAATCATATTGTATGTAGGAGGGTGTATTTATAATTAGAAAGTAGTAGGCACTTTCAGCAGAAACCTGGCCGTGCCATCTTTGCACGCTAATTACTCACTTGTTAAAGTTGTTCGCGAGGGTGTTTCTTTAATTTCAATTAAATCAATGGGCAATTATTCATTTTACTTGCAAATTACCTCTTATTCACGGCCTCTCCGGCCCGGCTCCGTTTATTTTCATTTGAAAAGTCCGCCGTTGATGTAAAGTTAATGAAATACGACTACGGGCAAATATCTAAGCGATTCAAGTGAGATTTCTAATATAGATAAAGTTTCGACGTGGACGGTCCTCTGCGACGGCACACAAAAACTACCCAACAAAAATAGTTATGCCATTACGGGACTTGCTGCTCGACTCCTAAAAAGTTTATGTTAACTTCGGGCCATTATACAATTTCCGCTCAACCTTTCGAATACTTCCTTAAATCATTTTTAACTTTACTGCTTACTTTGGCCAGATCGTATTAAAATTTCATACAAAAATGAGCCGAGACATTATGCCATTGTCGGGCTTCGCCGTAGAGTGCTTTCTTTTCGCTTTGCAGCGCCGAAAGCGAGCGCCCGATCTCGCGAGAGCTTCGAGCGAATGAAAAATTCGCCCGCAATGGACTATCAACTATTAACGAGCGGATTACTTCCGCTTTATTATTGCACTTCGTACCTTTATTATAAATTATTTGACGGCGCTTCATGAAAGCTTTGTAATAGTTAATAATTCGGCTTTCTTGTCGCGCCACCGAAAACGTCTCGTTTCCTTCAAGCCCCATTCAGAAATGCCTTTCAACAACTGAACCTTCGCACCTTTGTGCTTCCCATTCGAATGCTTGCGAGTTTTTGGCCCTTTTTGCTTGTCGCAATAGTAACATATGTTGAAAACTGACACTTTGTGCACGTCTTTTGCTTGCTGCATTCAGTATACTGCTAAGTTGCATTGATAATATTCCGTTGGCAGGAACTGCAGTTTGCAATAACGTAAAATTAAAATATGTTTCTTCGCAATTACCTATTTATAATTTGCCATTAACAAATGTCAATCTATAAATTCTGACAACAAAGCATATGCATGACAATAAAACTCAATAATTAAGAGCTAATTAGCTTTTTTAATTGAAACTCTTAGTGGTAGAAAAATTTAAATTAGCTTCTGCATCAAAAAGCCATTGTTAATTTTATGTCATTTTTAATAATGCACTATGGGACTTGAATCTACAATGGCTACTGTCTTCTTTAATAAGAAGAAAAATCTAGGAAATCATGTTTTGAATTTTCCGCAGCGGGAAACACACTCGACGATGAAAATCAAAGTTCGCCGAAGTTAATAAAACCGAAATGATAAAGAAACGTGAAGTGTGGCGTAATTAAATATTGACGCGCCCGGAGAAGGAAAGCGGCAGTTAAGCGAGAATAAATAGAGTGGTCTGCGAGTTAACTTTGTTCCGATAACATATTGTAGTCACGAATTTACTTCTGCACTGCGATAGTTGCGGCTCCAACAAATTAAAACTTGCCAATTCCGCTGTTCGGGCAATTTTCTGCTTGTCGATATATTATTCGATTGAGTGCGGCAAACAAAGAAAGCTGCCGCCGAGAGCGCAAAGGGCGTCCCCTTTAAAATTGATAAATTCTTCCCGTACATGATATACGTGCTAGTTTTATGTGGAGAGAGAAAGAAGAGGGAAGGAAAAAAGCACGGCACCCACGAACCCTAAACACATGTAATATGTATCTATATGTACGTATTAATATATAAAAATATAGGTGAGGCCATTGGGTTTATATAGGTTTGTATATAAATAGATTATGCCCCGGAATTCCCGAGAGAAATAAGATTTGGCAACGGACCTTAAATTCAATGTGACAGCCGGAGAAAATTTCCGAAAGTCAAACTTGTAACACTACGTCATTATATAATATTAAATATCTCCGGTGACTGTTGCATTTAGCGGAGTGCAAGCCGGAGAATGCGGGGGACGCCCGGGAAATTTATGCGTTTCGATTGTGCGCGACGCCCGTCATTGTTCTTGGCTATAATCAAAGTTCTCCGCATTGCTTACTAATTCATTCCGAATTCGCAACAAAGGGCCCGGCACACCTAATATAAACCTTGCGCCCGATCGATGATGTATGTGTTTCGATCTTCTTCATTTGCATTCTCCCTCCAATCTGCCTGCAGTCGAAAGCGATGTAATAAGCAATTTCGGGGGGTAATTAAAATTGGCGCTCGCCGGTCTCGGCGCGCCGAAATTTTCGAAAAGTTTAAACCGAATTTTCCCGTTTTAATCGCGAACGTTCCTTTTGTTCTTTTCGGGTATTAAATAGGGCGCAACAAATAAAAGTTTTCGGAAGACAAAAGCGATCCCTTCGGGCAAAAAACTAGTGCAAAGCACTTAAAAAAGAGGAGAAGGCCCTAAAGTCGTTTTCCATCCATCGGTGCATTTTTGCCGCCTGTAATAAGTACAAAACTAGTTTGCGTGTAAAAACCTTTTGAAAAGATAATCCGAAGAAGTCGCTGCGCTTTTTACGCATCAGCTTCTCCGTACCGCTGCTGCCGCCGCCGCCGCCGTGGTATTTGTTTCCGCGCGCTGTTTTGTATGCATAAGCAATTTTGGTTGTGGCCAATCCCCGAGCACTTATGATGTTTAATGACGATGAAAATATACTGTAAGAGTGCTAAGCAGACGAACAGTGCGATTATAAGTTTAACTTTCGACGTCCGAATGCTCGAGATGCACCGTTAGTGTTGCAATTGCCGTTCGTGCGGTCGTCGAGCGGGTCAAAGAATTCATAAAATTGCATCTTGGATTAACGGATTAACATCGGTTTCGCGCATCAAAGAAACAAATGCCATTTCGCACAAAGTGCAAACAAAAAAAGGCATTTGTTTCTATTTTCTTCCTCATTTTTATGTTTTTTTTTTTTAGAAACTTTTCCTAGCACGCAGATATCGATGCGGTAATGTCATGTAAATTCAGTGTATCGCGAAGGCGTACGTGCGTCCTTTTTGCACATCTATTTATTCGGGATGTTCGTTTTTGTTTCGCGCGCATCTGTAACATAAATTAATACACAATGAAGCCAAAAGTGAAACAATGCAAATTGCATTTCGATCATTGCAATTGCCCCTTAACTTAACAGCGCAAATGTGATGTCAGCGGTACATACGTCGTACACTGAGAAAAGGGAACACTCTGTATAAAAGGGCCCGCTGCGAGGGATTTTCCAAGGATAGAAAGGTCTTTAGTCAGCAGCAGCTAAAGAAATGTCGAAGCATCTATCCGCTCAGTTTTATTTGCCTAAATTTATCCGTCCTTATTTTCGTTTTAGCTCGTCCTTTCGAGAGATGTAATGTGAAAGTTTATTGCGAAGACATCAGAATTATCGATTATTTTGTCGTTGTTTAATTAGGCTCAAATGCTCAGTCGCTCGGTGCTTTTCAGCACAAATAATGCCGCTGCTCGATTGGTGAATGTATTTAGAAAACAGCAACAAAACGATCGGTTTGTTTTTCCTCGCCATATATATATATATGCATCTAATAGATCCCCATTCTTAATTGTTAATTAAAGAAAGGGACTGGGAAAAGTAAAAGAAAGCCATAGTCTATTTAAAAGTTCTCGCAAATTAATTATGGAATTCCATCAGAGAGCAATTTCTTTACGCGAAGTGCCTCGGTATTACTTCCGAAATTCGTTATTGATTTTGCTTCATCTTATTTATTTATTTCCTCCCTTTTTTAGCACTAATTACTTTAAGTGTTTAATTAATGCATTGTCACTTTTGGCGTTTTTAAATTCGCAAACGAAAGTTCGTCGTGCAAATTTAATTGATCGCATAATCGCTTTGAAAAGCGTGAAAAACCGTGGAAAAAGTATCCGACAAGGAAATTTCTGGTAAAATTTGCCGGTTTTTAATTGCGCTCAAGTACTGGCAAATAACTGGATTGAAGACAATCGCGAAAAAATTTAATTAATTTTAATTAATTGAAATGCCGATTACGAAATAACTTTGTAAACATTTAGAGGGCACCGAGGAGTATTATTTCATAAAGGCGATTTTATTTTTAATAAGACAACTTCCGTAATCTGCCCGTGCACTATACCCGCTGCTGAAGAACAAAAGCTCTGCATGTAAACAAGAAATTACAGTTTTTAAACGGTTGCATTTTTATTCAAGAATTCTGTTTACTCGAGCCAGCGGATAGTTAATAAATTTTATTTTTAAACTTTATTTTACTATACGGCAATCCGAAAAGCTATCCGGAGACGGGAAAAAAGAAAGTCGGCGCGGCGCTCCGAACAAAAGCGCGCACCGTTTGAAAATCCTTTTGCTTTTTGTCGTCGCCGTATAATGTCGTTATATTCCGAAATCAGTTATAATAACATCGACGGATAATAGTAACGCAGTTTCGACAATCAATTTTCGCAGCGTTGAAAATCGGGAAACTCGCACTGAAAAGCCTAATGTTGTCGATGACGATAAAATTGCATTGCATTCGGGTCGGGTTTTCTATTCCTTTTTTTTTTGGGTTTTTCGGTATTGTCCATCGAACGAACAAAACGCAGTTTTTGTATTCGAACCGATACATTTTTCGTAACAGTGTGGTAATTCGCGACATTAAAATCAACAAACAGCGCGCGACTGTAGCAATTTACAAGCAACTCTATCCGCGCGAGTGTTTTATACGCCGCCACTGGAAGACCCGCGAAATAACAATAGGGGAAAACTAAATAAATATTTTCATTGTTTTCCGAAGTTTTATCGCGCGGAACGCTGTTTGCTTGCCATTCGTTCGCGGAACGCAAATATATTTGCTCAGACAATAGTAATTTAAGCATTTATTGCTAAATCCCACATGCAGTTGCTGTATTTGCAACATTAAAGAATTAATTTTTAATGTTCGTGAAATTCCAATGTCAATATCAGTAGCACAATAATGCGCTAATTTTTAAGGTGCATCCGGCTGCTTGCTAAACATTTCCCTTTTTTCGCATAGTTTTTCGTCTTTCATAGCCTTCAGTGGTCTGCCTGGCGCCTTCACTTTGGTAGCCGTGTTAAATACATCGCATTTTAAATAAGTAAATTAAAAATCCAAAATGGCATTTTTCATGTAAAAAAAAAAATAATAAAAAAGAAAGTATTATTTTCTCAATAACTTCTGCAGTCGGTACTACTTGCTTTAAATGCTTTAAATTTTGCGAAGCGTAAAAGTCGATGAGGAGAAACCGAGAAAAAGTAGCATGTGAGGAAGCGGTCGGCTAAAAACTTCCAGAAGGAATATGTCAAGAGCGGCTAAATCAACGGTTAACAAAATCTCTTTTTAACGAACGCATTTTAGATACTCTTAAGTGCTCTTAAAAATGAAGTTTATGTTATCGGAGACCGGAGTCGGTCTTCGGCGGCGGCAGCATACGCCACGGATAGCCGTGAATAGTTTTCGTTTTTGCGCTCCGCGCTCGAATCGAAGCGGCGAAAGAGCGAACGCTCTCTTAAAATTTCACTCGCCTCGAAGAGTGCATCGCGTAATACCGTATCAGTATTCCGCTCATTGCACGCACACACCAACGTCGAGGATTTATTTTCGGCGCTCGTATGTGCGTTCCGGAGCGCGCGCCCGCTCGGAAAATTGTATATTCGATGGCAATCATTAAACGTACGTAACGTTCATACATATGCACACGGAATGCGTATATACGGAGATGCGAAATTATGCAAGCAGTGGATGGTTTTCTGGTGCGCGGCTCGCGCTGCCGCCTCGACCGCCTGCACCGCTTCCACCGTCACCGCGCGTGTTTACAGCTCAATGCTATCTGCATACGTATTACCATTTGACCACCGGAGCCGTCCGCTCGCTCCCATACGACCGCACGAGCAGACGGGAAGAGCGTCTGGGCACTTGCATGAAATTGGCACGATTGTTTCAGCGGCGATGCGATACGAATCGTCACCATCATCGCCGCATCGGGCGCACATAACTGCAACGGCACTCCGCCCGACTCGTTTCCATAATATGTAATCACCCCTGAATCCTTTTTATTCGCGCGCGTCTCATCTTTTCCGCACGAACGAAACCGGAATCAAACGGGGCGCGCGAGAAAATTACCATTTCTACGTTCGCAACTCGATTGCATCGTACAATAACTCACACGCCTAGATTACTTCCGATACCTTATCGATATATGGAGGTTTATTCCTTACTGGCCTTACTGCACGGGATTTGTGCAAGACTTACATTATACCCGGTGCTTCTGCTCCAGCTTCTGCTTCTGCTTCTGCTGCAGATGCTGCCTATGGCTCCATCAACGGCGTGCTGCTTACCCGAATGCCCCTAATCTGCTGTTTTGTTTCAGAGGGACTAGCGGAATTGACGTTGATCTTCGCCGAGTCGATATAGACCAGTGTCCTTTGCCGGCCGACAGTTCTCAGCTGAACATCTTCGCAGCCTCCGATAAATGCAAACAGAGGACCACCGAGGTTTGTTCCCTTTTTACCGCACTGAAAATGACTACAATTTAAGTCAATTTAATTTAAATAATTTTTTCCCGTAAATTTAACTTTAAAAATGCACTTTTTTATATGTGAAATATATAAATTCTATAAGAAACAACTTAAAAAACAATAGGATTTTAGCTATGAAACTGCAGTTCTTTTGCTTCCATCAAAAGGGTGCCATTAAACGGCGGCAGCATTTTTTTCCTAAATGAAGGCAGTCTAGCTAAAGCCGGCTTCCTCCTCGGTGTGCACTTAAAAAGCTTTATCCGTCGCTTGATTTGTTCCTGCGATTACACTACGAATGCATTTTCTATGTAAATGTATACATTTGCGCCGGGAAAATCGGCCCTGTACATATAGCCGGACGGCAAGTTCAAACGGAACGCCATAATTAATCCGGTTTTTATGCTTAGCGAGTTTCCGCATTTGACACGTTTTAAATTTCATTCCTTCAGAGTTCGACCGATCGGCCGCTGCTCCGTTAGCGAGCTGCCGCTGTTTTTCCTTTTGTTTCGTTCGATGCAATAAACGGGTGCCCTTCGATCGCAATCAGAAATATTTCACTGGCTGCGGTGCTTAGGATTAAACGCAGCTTTTTTACCTTTCCTTTTGTTTTCGTTGTGTTGTATAAAATAAGCAGTAATTGAGCACTTTTTGTTGTGTGCCGTTTTTCCTCTTATCATTATTAAAGTGCAGTATGATATTACAAAACGGACTGGAAATAATCGGGCACGATAATCTTTATGTGTTTAGCAAATTTGCAAATAATTGGAGTCACGAAAATGTAACGTGCATTAAGGTTTTGTTCTTCGTCCTTAAGAACCGCGCAACGCAACGCGCAAAAAAGCAACGTTACAATGTCACCGGTTTCTCTAATTCCCCGAGAGTTTTCAGTATACTTACTTTATTCTTGCCGAGTATAAATTTATTGTGTACTCCCAAAAGATAAAGCTTCTTGAACTTATTTCTTTAACCTATATAACGCAAAAAAATACTGACATCTAAAGCTGCTCCCTGACATGCAAATATTGCGCGGTTCAAGAGAGGAAGAAAAAAAAACGGACGTAATGTATTTTAAATTATTGCTCGACTACTTCTTCTGCTTGTACGTACTGCACGAACTTGTATAACCGAAATAATGCACATCCGCGTTCCGTTCGTGTTTCGCTTTTTATTAACAGAATATGTGTATTGTATGTGGGCCACTAAATAGACTAATAATTCGTTGTCTGCTTCGAAATTCAGTGTGTTCCAGTGCCAGGACTCGGATTTAGAAGGGGTAGTTATAAATGTGTTTGCAAAAGGGGCTATTATTTTCCGGATACCTCTGCCGAATTTCGTTACTACAACGGAACAGTGATGGAGGAAGAGTATGAAAAATACATGATGGTAAGTTTCCCCAAAAGTATACTCTTCACGACGATGAAGTATCGTCGAGTGTCTTTAAATTCATATTTCGGTTATATTTTAATCTTCTGCACAAGGGGCACACGTTCTTTATTTTTTTTTTTTTTTTTGCACATATAATTCATCCTATTTTTTTTTTTTTTTTTAATTTAATCAGTTTAAATTTAAACAAGAGAACAGAAAACTATTGTTATTAAATGGTATTAAAATGTGCCTTTTTTTCGCAAGATATTAAGCGAATTCCGGCCTAAGGACCAATGATCTCTGAGAATATATGCTCATTTTAATAGCTTCTTAGGCTATCAATTAATAATTCCCGTCGATGGATTGCAATGTGAATGACTTCGAAGACTGAAATGCGCGATCGGTTGAGATATACTTTATTTTAGTTTTCGCGCCCTATGCTGCTGTGCATCGGACTGTTTACGGAACAT
Source organism: Holobus sp. GC000080 (assembly GCA_030556065.1). Classification (NCBI taxonomy): domain Eukaryota; kingdom Metazoa; phylum Arthropoda; class Insecta; order Coleoptera; family Staphylinidae; genus Holobus; species Holobus sp. GC000080. The sequence goes on from JASKGO010002179.1 coordinate 29,295, forward strand.
TGCCTTTTCACTCGGAGAGTGCCTTAGCGTCTATCGCCGTCCCCGTCGGTCCGATTCCGTCCGCGGAATCCCAACATACAAGAACCGACCGTCTTTATCCAACTGGTTGCAAAAAACGATTTCAAGAAAACAATGCAGAATAAAAACGGTGCGCAAATCCACACAGGATAACGAATTGTGGGCGGTACTTAAAAATTTTTTAAAGCAAAAACCAAAAACTAATTTCCCATCGTAACGTTTCAATAATATATTGTATTACTAACAAATGAAATACATTAACGTTTCGACTTCTCGCTTTATTTGTTTTTTGACAGATTGTCCACTGCTTTATTTCTCGATATGGAATAGGGCTCTGTTACGGGTTTCACTTGTGCGCTTGTGGTCAATATTTAATAACGCGGCTCTCCTTTGCCAGCAGGACCAATATTTGGAATTCCTCGAATTTTTAACGGTCGCTTCGTTTCGAGTGTTGATAATATCTCGAATATGCACGTATATCTCTCAATATGTCGCATTGTCCTCTTGCAAACAGGAATTCCGGATGTCTTGAAGCGTTGAAGAAGATCATAGCGCGGCGACAAAGGTAGAACTTCGAATGTCATATAGTTCCCTCTCGGCAGAGGAATGCGCCAGTCAGATTTTGATCGAATCGTCAACATATTTTCTGCTTTCATTTCGCCAATGATAAGTCAGACTTTTCAATTTCGAAGCCCACGTATTCGTCTTTTTTTTTTTCGGAAAACGTTCGGCGAATTTCGTCCAAAATTATTTTCACAATTAGATCGAAAGTTACCGCCTCCAAAGAATTAGTCATTTCAGAATCAGGGGTTTTCTCTCGCTTCCAATTTGCAAATCTTTCCGTTGTGGTCTGCCTCGGGGCAATTTCATTTAGACGTACATTCAGATATTATTTTAAGTTAAGCGATCATATTGCATCGTGCGCTTAACTTTAAAGCAGCATCTCCGGCGGGAGTTGATCGTTTCGGATGTTCCAGGGCCAGCAGAATAATTACGCCATCGATGGGGCTTTCGAGTGCTTGCCATGTCCCGAGGGATGTGAATTTTGCGAGGACGACAGACCGTGCGTTGTCTCATTGAATTGGGTAATGAGAACTGCCATCTTGATTCTTTCCTGCGTTATCATCTGCTGCTTACCGGTCGTCGTTATTTTCACCTGGAAGTACGGCAACGTCAAGGTAACCACTCAGTTTTACAATTTTCCAAGCTCATTTTTATTAATCCTTCATTACTGCTCCATGAATTTTCTACGAAAGGGGATTTTTTGTTTTGTTTCTATTTTGTTTTTGTTAAAATTGAATGAAACTGCGTTGCACCATTCAGCGAACGCATCTAAATTTGAAATTAAACTCATTTAAACTTTTACTATTCATTGCAATAACTGTAATGTTGCCTAGTTTATAAACTAAATTCTGCATTAACATTTACAGCTAATTGATCTTTCTATCAATACGCATTTAGTTAAAATCAAATTATGATTAAAATTTTGAACAGTTCCAATTACTTTTCACGAATTACAGTTGAATTTATATTTATATCTGTTCATGTTTGTTTATTTTCTGAAAAAAAAAAGTCTTGTAAAACTAATGTGAAACATTGCAGGTTGTCCGAGCTGCAAGTCCAGTGCTTTTGAGAGTCATCACATTAGGCGCTTTTTTTATCTACAGCACAGTAAGTATGGCACCCACTAAAAAGCGGTAAAAAATGGGAAAAATAACGAAACTAGCGAACAATGAGCTCAAGCTGGAAAACATATTTCGTCTAGCGCTAATTTAAAGCGACATTATTTTGGCCGTTAGAGTGCAGAGATGATCATGAATGTAAATTTCCGCCAAATATGGTTTTACTTAGTTGCGCGGCAGTAAACGGCGCGAAACATTGAAACGCGCGATAGTTTCGAAAAAGTCAGGCAACAATAATATTGCGCTTTCTGTCTGCACATTTGCATAACCCCCGTTATGGTTTTCAGCAATTCGCTTCAGAAATTAGACCGCCACCACACAGTACAGTCTGGTGGCGTCGTTGAATTACGTGCGAGTTATAAGCGTTCTATTCATATAGTACATACACACACACTATGCGCTTTGGTTTGAATAAACAGGATAACATTCATTTAAGTTTGGGCCAACTGATAAAAAAGGTTACGGAAACTTTTAATTGCACGCGTTTGCCCTTAATTGATTTCCGCCTTTTTTCTGCTCGGCGACTGTTAAATTTTTCTACGGCTTTCGTTATATGTTAAAAGCTAATTATTGTTTTTTTTTTAATATACTGGGTGTATTTTGAGATACGTTTCATGGCTATCTATGTTAAGAATGGCGAATAAAGATTTGGCTTAATTGATAAACTTTCAGTTTTTCCAGGATAATTAAGGAAACAGGAGACATATTCAGTTTTTTAACAAATGGCAGTTTGTTGGGCAAAATTTTGCCCAGTCTCAATCTCAATTCTTAACAAAGATTACCATGGAATTAAACTCAAAATGGGACAGCTTGTTTGTAAATTTTTCGCATGCAGTGCACGCAAAGTGCACCCTGTATAGGAAAACATCGGTTAAATGAAGGGTTCTCATATTACTAACACGTTACCAACATTTAACTTTTACGGTTTTAAGGCTGCCAATAAAATGGTTACGTCTTTTTTATACGCTTCGGACGAGCGGCGGCGTTTTCATTACGCTCTAACTCTATCAGAGTTATTAATAATGCGACCGGTCGATTATTATTGTGTTATCTTTAGCCCCGCTAATGCTACGCGAGAATGCTGTCTGTTTGCACAATAATTTTGTGTAAATTAGCTGCGGCAAGTTATAAATATATAATTTGTACGTATAGTAAATAAAGCAAGTCTTGCGTAGCTGATGGATAAACTTATAAAATCTATATAATACAGATAAACAATAAGAAACAAAGTGAGTGCGTTCGAATCGGACGCCGTACACCGTAATTATGCAAGTTTTGCTAGACTTTCTTATCTTATGCTCAGTTGAGCAACGCACACCTTCGGCAATATTATTTTTCGGATTATCGGATTAGAAGAATTATACATAAAAAGCCCTTTTTAATCCACCTTGTTGCCGCCCCGCGCCTGCAATCGGCATCGAATTATCTCGCTCGAGAAAAGTATACTACGAATCGCAAATACACAGCATCACCGATAACGCCGGCGAAACTTTCTTCTCCGAGAACGGACTGACGTTCCATATTTAATTCGCGCAGAAAGCTCGCTTTTATTTCGCCCCCTCAATCAGCCCCTTTGCAGGCCGAACTTTTGTGCACTTCCGAGAAATGCATGTTTCATAAACATTCAGCGGATATCGAGTATCGATATTGAGATGCACGCTCCATTGGCAATGAAAAGAAGGGACTTTTTGTGCGCCTAATTAAAGCTTTAAAAACTTTTTTACCGCTACCAGTCGCATGTAATAATGGTCGACATCATATCTTCGGTTGATGCGATTCATTCGTACGGGTAGCAACGATGAAGAGTGGATCACCCCTTTTATTTCTTTTGGTGCCATTTTTTTTTTATTACAGATAATAAAATGTAATTAAGAATTGAATGAAATATATTTCCGTTTTGTTCTAATGCAGGTTTTATTTTTGTTTGTTTTCCTTAGTAATCCGTAGTTATTTTCACTTTCCTAAATTCCTTAGGTTTTTTTTTGTATAAAAAATATTTTTTTCATGCAAAATTATTTTTTAAATTTTTTAAAATTGATTTTATAAAGATTAAAAAATTTTAAAAATTATTTAGTACATGCTATCAGACCAAAAATGCCCTGAGGAATAAAAAAAGCGAGTTGATTTTTAAAATTCACATGCTGGAGTCATTTCCGGTTAAACCGGAAGTCTTACAAAATTGATATTGGAAAGATAAATAAACAAATGAAACGCTGAACCACTATCCGTTGTCACCCTCAACACTACTGAGATTGTTTTTTTCGTTGTAGTCCTCTTAGTACAACAAACGTAACCCGGTAATAGTATTAATTCGACAGTAAGTGCTAACATGTAACAGGAGCTAGTAGTATCGTCTCGGTATAGTCACTCGGGCGACTTGGGTAATCGCGTGCGTCTGCACCCGGCTCCTCCACATTTGCATTAATAGCTGCAAGCATTTCAGATGTACTTAATAATCTCGTGATGGCAAAACAAGAATGATTACGAATGATAATGACGGCGGTACGGTAAACAGCATCGGTAATCCTGCGGCTAGAAGGGCAATAAGCTAATGGCCGTGCAATTTTCCGTTGCGACTCGCAATCGTTTGCTTTTCCACACACAAGCACACACACACATACGCGCACGCACGCACACAGGTCCGCCCACACCCACGCATGCATATGTATAAAGTCGGAGCGAAATTTTGATTAGCCCCAGCACGTAAAACACGAAATCTACTCGCGTATAGAGAGTGTTATTATCATATCCATTCGACCGTCCCCGTTTCGTAATTGGCCGCAGATAACTTCGTTTTGTACTTATTGCCCGCTCTTGAGTTTCATAATCAATAGATGCTGAATTTCCAAACTATCCGAAGTGATTAATGAAAAGTACGCGTTGCGCCAACTTTTTAACTGTATTCGGAGGATTCGGAGAGGGTAATGTTCCTGGAGCAGCGGCAGTATCTGCGTACAGGATGCCTCCGAGAGACTCGCAGTCATTTATTATTTTTGCCGAGACCCGAAAAACATTCATCGCGTGATCTTCTCCCTACGGTCGATTATCATTGAAAACTGTTTAGGGAATTTTCGGATGAAAATGTTTCTTTGATTATTTTGCTACGCCCTATTTAAATTAATGATTTCGCCGTAGTATGTTTACAAGGAAAAGTCTCTCGCGTTTTATGTTTCACTTCATTTTTGGTGTGTGCAAACAGCGAAGATTATATCGCTCGTCGGAGGTCCCAGAGGGGCAATTTTTTCGTCATTTTTTTAATATTTAATGTGCACAGGGTGTTAATTTTTCTTCCTTCAACAGAGGGAACATAGTGTAAGGTAGTTTTAATCGTTGGTTTTTCGAATGTTTTATTAATAAACTAAATTTTGATTTAATATTTATTCTGTACATTAATTTTTTGCGAAATTTTCGCGTTTTGGGGTTGCTGTATTAGACGGTTTTTTAAATTTACTATCTTGATTTTTCTCTTTATAAATCTTCAAATCTCGGTTCAAATATTTCTCGTACTTTCTAAATTTTTCGCTCCTTTCCACTGAAATAAACGTTGATTTTGCTTAAAAACTTCTGTATTAATTGTGTATATATTTATTATTTAATAAACAAGTGCTCTATTACGTGAAACATAAAGAAAATGCCGAGTAAATAAAAACCATTACTTTCTCCCAAAGGAGATTCAAAAAAAGCAATAAATACAATTTTTAATAATCGCGAATGTGCTCCTGTAGGGAGCCATAAATTGGTTTCTTCAATAAATGCAAATTTCGGCCTCAAATTGTTTTTTTTTTTCGTTTTTTTCAAATTGGAATAAAATGAAAGCAATAATAAAGCACAATAAGCTGTATTTGTTCCCAGACTATCGTTATGTATCCCCGACCGAATGTTTACACATGCACGGCTAGAGTTTGGCTGCGTGAAATTGGTTTTTCTCTAACATACGGAGCTCTTATGCTTAAAACCTGGAGGTGAGTTTACAGCTATTTTCCACCCAATCAATATCCCACCATTAGCTTTATTTTAAAATGTGGCAATTTATTAAAATTAAAATGAATGTAATTTTTTTCTGCTAAATTTCGTGTTACAACTTTCGTACTTTTTTCCACGGAAAGTACTGAATTTCTTTCTAAAAAATGGTTTAGTTTTATTTTTAAAGAATAAAGAAATAATTAGTTAATCGCAGTTTATTTATCGATATATTGGTATTAAATTATAAAAAATTTCCAGAAAATTTCTGTTCTAAATATTTTTGAAAAAAATGATGTTCACGTGAAAGTTTAAGAAAACACATTTATTATACATTAAAACAGCTATTAAAAATTTAGTATTAGTAAAATTGCATTATCCATTCATTTGTCAAAAGAAGTTTCCATTAGGACTGCAGCAAAAAAAAAAAGAAACAAGCAGCCGAAGAAGAAGAGAAAAACGACGGATTCTTCGGAAAAACAAACCGGGCGAATTTATTTTATTGAAAGTTAAGTTAGGGTCGTGCGTCTGTGTCGAGTCGACTTTCGGTAAGTTCAATTTGCGCCCGTCCCACTCGCAGGATCAAAGAGACTTTATTCAGTGCGATTTGTCAAATTGCATTACAATTACCAACTTTACTTTTACTTTCACTATTATTTGCCTAGCATACTGTTATTTAACCTGGTTAAACTTTTCGACGCTCTCCGATTCAGTTAACTTTCCGTCAGCCAGCCAGGCAGACACACTCATGTAAATCCTGTTTGAGGCTTTTGCAAGTCTAGCAGCAAACCAAGGAGAACCTCAGATGTATTAGCATTCACTGCAGGGCATCACGTTGTACATGGGCGAGGACGCTATATCTTCCGGGATAACTGGACCAGAAGTAATGCCACTTCCAAATGGGACTCATGCATTACATAAATGTGTGCACTGCACATAATTCTTTTCCCAACAACTAATTGCCGCCCTTATTCACTGTGTGCGCATCTTTTGCTTCCAGGATTTCGGTTATCTTTCGGGTGCGATCCGCCAAAGCCGTTAAAATTACCGACATGAATCTGCTCAAGAGGCTCGGCATCATTCTGGCCATCTTCACCGCGTTCCTCATCATCAGGACGCTCGTCGCTCCTCCGATCGTCATCATCGGAAGGACTGCCGACGATTTGAAGGCTTACTTGTGTCGAACCGATTGGTGGGATCACTCTTTCAGTATGCGTAAGTATTGCTTTTTCAGGTCCCACGTCGCGACAACGAAATTTATTGCAATAAACAGATTGAAAACGAAAAACATCGGTATTTCTCCCTCTGTCCCAAATTTTGGTGTACAAATACATATCACTTCAGTGCATTTTATTGAAACTTATTAATTTTTTTACATAATTTAAAATTTTGTTCCGAAATTCGTATTTTTTACATTTTATTTTTACAGGGACATAATTTACATAAAATGCGAATTTTTAAATTTTTTAAATATCAATTTGGAAACATTATTCTAATTATTATTATAATTTATTTATTAAGACCAAATCTCCATCTTTAAAATTTCTAAGAAATGTAAAAGTTACCCATATACGGTTTGAGAGAATGACCACCCGTAAAATTTCGAAAATATCATGCGAAATTTTAAGAATGCCTTTTGTAAGTTATTTGAATGCTAGATGATGTTTCAGTACTTTCTGTTTGAAATTCGTAATGCGAAACACCGGAATCAACAATTTAATACTGTTTACTTGTTTGATTAATTACAGTGGAAGTAACATTTCTGGTGTGGGGCATTCGGCTGTGCATAGTTGTTCGCAAAGCTCCTTCCGAATTCAACGAGAGTCGTTTTATATCAATGGCCATTTACAACGAATTTCTGCTCTCGATTTTCCTCAATATTTCAATGTAAGTTGTGAAACCATAGAACCTCATTAGAGGAATTTCGTTGATCTTCGAATTGCGACCGATGATTCGACCATGGGTCAAGAGCGTATTTAAGCACATACACAATGGCAACAATCAATTCAATATAAGTCACTTATTTGTCCGCAATGGGAAAGTGCGAAAATGCTTTTCATTGCTTTCGCCGAGTTTTTTTTTTTTAACATTTCTTAATCGCTGCCGAAGCGAAGACAAATAAGTGATAGATATTGCTAAGTATATGGCTTCCGTGTGCGTTGTCAGATGCGGACATGTTCAATTGTCCATTAGTGCTATGCGGTTGACCGCACGATTCTTACGCTGATGATCACATATGTCCATTACACCGGTCGCACCGTGCACATCAGGCTATCATAATGCGGTTGCAGGTTGTTCCTTCAAAAACCGGCTAATCCCGATCTGCTCTACATCATCTTCTTTTGTCACACACAATTGACCGTCACCCTTTTGCTGGGCCTGATATTCGGAAGCAAGGTACATATATCACACACTATAAGATAGAGTATAAAAGCGTGTTGCGGACGGAAAATTCATGGCGGTTTCTTTCGTTCAAGGCGTACATGGTATTCAAAGGAAGCGATAAAAGTGACGAGAGCTCGGGCATAATGTCCAAGAGTCAAGCGTCCAAGTTTCTCGGCAAGACCCGCTCCGGAAATTCGCAGTACACGAGCACGAACTCCTCGATGGCCGGACTCGAGTACTCCAAGATATCGGAACAGGATGTGCAGGAGGAGTTTATGCGTCTGTACACCCAGCTGGAACTGCTCAAAGAGAAGAATATGCGCGTCGGCAACAGACATATGGCGTCGAAGATCACGGCAATGCAGAACGCGGCCAGTCTGCACGACCACGAACAGGAGCGCCGCAAGGGCGACAAGGGTGCTGGCGCCGCAGGAGCCGACTCAAAGGACGAGTGCGCCAAATCGGTCATCGAACTGGCGGCGCCGCCCGCGAAAACCAAGCGCCAGAGCGTGTCGTTCGCGCAGAGCGCCAAAGTGGACGAGGAGGACGAGGACAGGGAGCAGCGGTCCACCGGAAGACGCTCCGAGTTATCGGACGCCGAGCACTCGGAAAGGGGACTCGAAGCGCCCCTGGAGATGCTTCCGAAGGAGGAGAACGGCGAGACGATGACTGCTCTATGCGTTTCGCCGGACAGCGCCGCCGACAGCAGGAACGGCAGAGCCCTCAAGTCCGGCCACGCAAGGACGCATGCAATAGTTATAAATTTGGATGATAAAAGTAGATTTACGGAGGAGGTGACAGTTTAATTTCTCGTTGGTTGATAGATGTACCTGGTTTGAATAATCGTTGGTATGTATTTTTATTTTATGTTATTTTTCAATTTTTTCTTGCTTTTTTAATAAGCTAAACTAAACGGATTAGATATATATTATTGGTATGTCCGCTGGTGATCAGACATATCTTGTTATAATTAAAAAAAAGAAGCTATCTCAACTGTAAATAATGTTGTTAAAAGTAAAATTTTTAAAAGGTTTTATTAAGATAAAATATCGATTTAAAATGACGATGGGATATAAAATATACACAGGGTGTTTTTTAAGGCAGGTAAAATATATACTTCTGAGATTGGTAAGAAGTCACGTTTAAAAAGATTGCATATTATCGCCAGTTAAGTTGAAAGCAAAATGAATTGCGCTGTAAGTGCTTGTTTGGCCTCTGTTTACTGAAACTGACACTGAATATTTAAATTTTTCCTACTTTCATGTTTATTCACATAATCTAAACTTAGTACAACCACAATCAAAGTCATAAACTGTTAAAAGCATTTATACCTTTGTTTTCTGTGTTTCGTTATTTCTTACAACAACCGCATTTTTTTAATTTTTTTTTAAGAATGTATACAATTAATGTTAAAAAACTAAAATTTTGCTGTATAAAAAAAAATTGTAATGTTGTGAACTGCCTTAAAAACAACTCGATTTAAATGCATAAGTATTCGTAAATGTATAATATTCAGCAGATTTTTGCAAAAGCATCTATACTGGACGTAATATTTAATGTTGTAATGTCCAAATGGTTTAGTATACATAATTGTATGTCCCATGACTTAGATGGTATTCGCAAAAGAAAATCTTTTAGATTCGTCCCAAATCGTGAACGATATTCGTTATTGTTTCCTTATTGGGCGAAAACGGACTGTTATTTTCATGAGGTGAACCACTTTTCTCTTCGTTTCGCTTGTGCAAATTAAGCGAACCGGAAAGAAATATGTGTCACGGGAAAACTACTGCCAATTAATCAGTTCCAATAAAAAATTTGAGTTCCGATGGAACATTTAACTGTTTATTCTAATTAACTGTAATGGTAATAAAACATAGATGGTATACGTAAACCTCGGAAGAACTATCCACCCACTTGCTGACATAATTTATTCACCAATGTATATCATTTCCAAGTGAACAATGAATGAATGAAAACTGAAAAATGTGGTTTTTCATGCGCTCCCTTTCTTGTCTTCTTTAAAATAAATTGCCAGCCATTATTTGTCCCACACTTGCGATATAATTTATTACCATTTTGAACCGTTATATTACAACGAATGAAGATATCAGTGTTATCACTCCACCACTCAATTACGCTCCTTACTTAATGCGTATAGCTTTGGAAATCACTGCTTTCCCTTTCGAAAATACAGAGTCCTTTGGCGTTCTTCCTCGTCGAAATGCGACTGCATCTGCTGCAATTTATCGGTGTTGCGCTCGTGCAGTTCGTCGATGCAGGACAGGTCGCCGCCGAAGTCGCTCGGCAAGCAACTCTTCGGCAAGTGCTCTTTGTGAAACAGGTTCATGTCCAAAGACGGCGGATGAAAGTTTATCTGCAAAATGCATTTCATCGTACGAGATCTGCAGTAACTAACTGTCGCATCGTTTAACTATTTCTTTATAAGTAATATCAATACCCTTTCGTAGAGTTCCTTTCGGATGAAAGGCCTCAATATAGCGTGCACCTTGTCTATGAAATAAGCAGTATTTAGGACATGGATGTCCTTCAACTTAACCGGAAGTCCTTCCTGAAGGTAGTGGCAGAATGTGCGCACGGCGCCCAATCTGACCCGCGCTAAATGCATCAATCCGACGCCCTTCATGTCGAACAGGATTACGAGTCCGTCTGGCGGCGGATCGTCGTAAACCGCCGAATCCAACGTCATGAACAGCAGCTTCATGGAGTGCTCCATGTGGTAGTGCCACGCACTGAAGTCGTACAGTCTGTGGAAGAGGATGGCACAGTTGTCGGGTGTCCGTTTCGGGAAAATGCTGTAGCGTCTAAAAATAACGTGTATTTTTTTTTTATTATAGAACTTCTCAAAGTTGGAACTAAGTTTCGCGAAAGGAAACTGTAGAACTTACATAACTCCCAGTTGGTATTTAAGATCATCCCGGTCGAGACGGCGCTCGTTGAACAATTGCGGGGCGCCGTTCCGGGCCTGGTAGAACGCTTTGATGGTGACCAGCGTGAAGGGAATGTCGTGATCGCAGGATAACAGGAACAGCGCTATCTGCTCGTCGGTGAGCGGCGGCACGTCCTGCAGTTGAGCCCTAAGGTTGTCCACTTCCTCGCCGGTCACGCGGCCGCTCTCGATCAAATCCCGGCACTGGAAACCGAAAGTGAGACTCGTTGACGAAGACATCGGCCGCTTGTCGTCGTTTCCTTTGCGCACTATTGTCGGTTTGGAATGCAACTGAAGTCGACTGCTTACCGGCAGAAAAACTGAACGTGAAATGCAAATGCGAGTACAATCTATAATAATGTAGACGATGACCGAGCAAATAATATGCGGCGCTGTGTCGTCTATAGGTGTAATTGGAAAATTATTAAAGGCAGAAAAATATGCGGCGAGCAAATAAATGGTATTATTAATGCATGTTAATTAATGGTAATTAATTTTCGGATTAATCGCGCAGTCGTTCCACAAACAATTAAAAGTAACGCGCGCAAACGGATCGCAAACTTTGAACGCGGATACGTCGGTTTGTCTCGGAACAAAACAGAATGCGACGTAAGAAAAGTGAAGGTGAGATGCAACAAAACAAAAGTGGTACACGTTAGTGCAGTGCAATTGAAGTCTTTCACGCGAGCGAATACGTTACGCAAACTTTTCTCTCGCTGCACTTTACGTCTCCGATATGATGATTTTTTTGACTTGTTCTGTCGTAGCGACAATATACCTCCTTCGAAAGGTTATTCGGACGATATTTTTCGTTTTCGCTTCGAAATATCGCAAATCACTCTCCGACCTTACAGGAAATTCATCAAGTCTTCGAAAGAATTGAATTACTACATGCTCGGTTTCTAATTCATATAATTCTCCATTAAATTGTGCGTTATGTAATAACTTGAAATTCATTCAATTTTATTTAATTGCTTCTCATTTTTTCTCGCAATTAATTTTGAAAGGAAATGATTTTATGTTAACATGCTAAACGTTGTAATCTTTTTTACCTTTTGAACTACTTATAAACATTTATTAGTTGTTTATCTGTTAACTTAAGCTTTTAAATAATTTTAAAAGCAATTGAATATGAATATTGAATATGAAAATAACTTTTGGCCATATAAAATAAACAAAAAAATCTCTTTTCTTTTTTTTAATCAGTCGCAAAACGTGTTCAAACACCGAATTTATAAGGTATGAGCATTATGAGCGCAAAAGTCTATTTTGAAATTTAAATTTCCTCGAAAACTTTTAGCGCTAATTAAGTTGCCTACCAATCACCTGCGCTTTGCGGGCAAATAATCCGTTTGTGCGCAACACGCAACACTCATACCTAACCTAAAAATTAGTGTCGGCAGCAAGTTCAAGAGTTCAACTGGGTAAGTTCAATTGAATTGGTTTATTTATTAGTTTGTTTATTGTTTCAATGTTGTCAAAGTACATGCAAGTCAAGCATAAATTTTGCTTTCTAATTCGTTATTTCATGCAACAGCACCCTGCAAGTTGCAACTACGAGACTTATGAAAGAAATATTCATAAAAAAACTACTGCATATGTTGTATGTTGATTTGGTCGTTATAACCTTCCCTCTTTGCCGATGATATGAGATTTGAGTAGCAAAAACTGATATTCACAGACAGAGTCAAGGAGTCAACCCGATTGGAAAGCCTATGTAAACAACGAGGTGACCACAAAGTGCAGGGGGTGCGAGGACAAGATATTCATTCATAACCTCAAAAAACATGCTGCGTAAATATCGGCTTATTTTAAGTGCTTTTCGAAATTATAGCAAATTAACGAAGAAACAAATAATAAAACCGGAATACATAGACGAATTACCAGGTTTGTGTCTTTTATAAAGTATCAGTCAATCAATAATTAAAAGATTATTTCAGTTTATGACTATGTGTCCGCCGGCTGTGACCGGAACAGGGTTTATGTATGGGGAAACTATCTAACTGGGGCACTGGGCAGTCCCCGTGGCAAAAAGAAGGAGAATGTACAGCAAATAGAGTTTTTCAGGTGTCCTCGGCGATTATTTTTTGCCGAGAAAACCGATGTCAGAAATGTTGCTGCTGGATTTGGTTTTACTCTGTTCGCCACTAAAAAGAAAGTTTTTGGCTGTGGTCTCAACATGGACTCACAAATAGGATATCACGAAATGCGTCGCGATCATCCCTTAGAGATACTGTTTGCTCCAATGGAAATTGCTTTGCCCTTCACAGAGAACGAAACTGTTCTGAAAATAAGTGCTGGAAGAGCCCACAGTGCTGTTTTAACAGATCAAGGTCTGTATTTATTTGGTAATAATGCTTATGGGCAATGCGGCAGAACGGTCATTGACGGGGAAAGTTACAATGGCAGTAAGTTTGTAAATAAATTGGATTTATTGGGTGGTAAAAGAATTGTTGATGTTACTTGTGGCCAAGATCACAGGTAATGTTTGTGCTATTGAGTGTTTTTTTTTTTTAATATATAAATAAAACGATTTTTTTCTAGCTTAGCTATTAATGAAGATGGAGAAGTATACGGATGCGGCTGGGGAGCTGATGGACAGACTGGCTTGGGGCATTACAATTGCGTCGCGAATTTCACCAAATTGAACGGGGACATCGCCGGCGAAAACGTCAAAAAAATTTCTTGCAGATGTGACTTTTCTTTAGCCATTAATGGTATTTACTTTTGAAACTATTTCCTTCAATACATTTCAAGAAAAATAAAATTTTAGACAAGAATGAAGTGTTCGGCTGGGGAAACACCGAATACAGTCAATTAAATGATGCTAATAGAAGCCAACAAGAATGTAATCCGAGGTATATTGGTAATTTATCAAATGTTATTGATGTAGCCACTGGTGGTTCATACTGTGCAGCCCTAACTGGTAAGCAAGCATTTTATTTGTTTCTTCAGTATCAATATCCTAGTAATTTCGTCGTATTTGTCAGATGAAGGGAACGTCTTGGTTTGGGGTTTCGGCATACTGGGCCTGGGACCCAATGTACAAGAAACCAAAGTTCCTACGCTAATTCCACCGCCACTCTTCGGAAGAAACGACTTCAATCCATCGACTAAAGTGATTTCGATCCATTCCGGATTGGGTCATTTGGGCGCAGTGACTAGCGATGGCAATTTGTACATTTGGGGCCGCAATCGTAGTTGCTGTTTAGGTATCGACACCGATAAAGATCAATTTTTTCCTTATAAGGTATCCATGGCTGCTCAAGTTGGGCAAGTGGCTTGCGGCTTGGATCATACGTTAGCGATTTGTAAATCTTTTATCAGCGAAAATAAAACGAAAGTTACATAATTTAATTGGTATTTGTTTTCTTATTTTTTTTTTATGAGAAGCAGCGCAAACATAGATATTAGCGGCTAATTCGAATTTCCCTCCACGAACCGAAATTGAAGAGGCCCGAAGCCGATCGGATTTGGTCGTGCGGTTCGCGGTCGGGTGTTTATGGGTAGTGGGCGCAAGGCGACTGCGCAAATCGTTTGCGATTACCTCGTGCATCAAGTTCGGCGAGGCCGGCCATATTGCTGTGGATGAGTGCGTGAAAACAGTGGGCTAAAGGAGCCAAAATAAATCTTCCAACATCCGCGAGTTGTGAAGATATTAGCCGTGATTAGCAATCATGGAAACCACGTACTGTATCGGTACGGCCAACAGATTCTCTCTTTTGTTCGAGAACGAGTCAGATCCGTTGGAAACGACAATTAAGGTTCAGGACAAAGATTTCAAGAAGAAAACCAAAGTTTCCGAGAAGGAGAACAAGGGTAAACCGGACGCTCAAGCCAAGACTAAAACGACTCAACCACCTAGGAAAGTGATCAAGGATAATAACCATAAAGTTCAGGAAAACAAACGCGAAGGTGAGTGCGAAATGTGCGATGCTCGACTGCTCGACTGTCGGTGCTTCCAAGAGTACGCCATTCCTATTTTTTCGCGCGGCACATGTGCTGCTTCTCGCCCTGGGCCTCTGAGCCTCTCTCACGATTCTCTCTTTACAGGAGATGGCAAGCAATCATCTAGAACTGAAAATCCCACTAAAACTGAAAGGCCTTTTAACAAGTTCTCTAATGAGAACCGCGAAGAGAGGAACAACCGGAGGAACCGTGAGGAAAGAGCTGAAAATGGATCTGGATTTGAGAATACCCGGTGAGTGGCGTTTTTACTGCTGAAAGGCTACCGATTTCCGTAATTTTTCGAATTCTGTGACGAATATTTCTTTGCGCAATTCAGGGATCGCGAAGAGAAGCCGAAACGTGATAATGGTGCTGGCGGTGATTTCGAGAACCGTAAGGGACGCGGCGGCGGAAATAAGGGACCCGGAGGACGCGGAGGTGCTAGACGAGTGGAGGAACGAAGAGGCAAACGAGAATTCGACCGGCAAAGTGGATCTGATAAAACGTGAGTCTTCCAGTAAATGTTGTACAATTTACAAGTAGTGGTTCTGTTGCTGGATTGGTTTCTAATTTGTTTTGCCTTTTCTTTTCCCCTAAACGATCTCCGGTGCTTCGTTTTGCATTTTTAAATTGGTACTATTGCATATGTTGCGTCTATAATGTCATGTCTTTAATTGGGAACTAATGGAAATATGGGTTATTTGTCTTTTTCAATTAATGAAAGCAGGCATGGTTACAGAGGAGTGAAACCAATTGATAAACGCGACGGCGGCGGTGCTCATAACTGGGGATCCACTAAGGATATCATCGAGTAAGTTTAACCGCCACAAAACCGATAAATAAATACCCAACAATCGACCATTGTTAAATACGTAAAACGAATGTTTCTAGTGAAGCAGATCAATCAAAGGTTACCGATTCTGACTCGACATGGACTGATACCGAGAAAGCCGACCCTGCTACTACCGTTAACGAACCCAAGTAAGTACGAATTTGCTGCTGCTGATGCGTTCAGTGCATAACTGCCGTTGCTGTGCTTTTAGGGGCGAAGGAGAAGGTGATGCCGAGTCCGTGCCCGTCGAGGAAGCCTGCAAAGAATTAACCTTGGACGAATGGAAGGCCCAACGCGCCATCCGCCAGAAGCCCACTTACAACGTCCGCAAAGCCGGAGAAGGTGAGGACCCGTCTCAATGGAAGAAAATGTACGAGCTGAACCGCAAGAAGGGACAGGATGATGAATCCGAGGAGGAAGAATACGATACGTCCGAATATCCGCAACGCGTTGGCCGCCAGAAGCATGTCATCGGAATAGATTTCCACTTTAACGATTCATCCAAGAGAGGAGGCACCGGACGAGGTCGTGGAGCCCGTGCCGGTCGCGGCGCTCGCGTCAATCGCGGTGACAATCGCAGCGATAAGCCCGGCAGCGGTGGTAACAATCGCTTCCGTACTGACGAAACGGTAAGATTTACTTTTTGCTTATCTTTATAACTGTTTTTGTTTTTTCGTTATGCACAATATACTGTGCACCGTTGGGTATGGAGTAAACTTTTTTGAACCTCTATATAGCAATGTTATAAATTTTCAGAGGGTCGACGACAGACATGATCCTCGCAATGCTCTCAAAGTTGACGACGAACGCGACTTTCCTTCTCTGTCATAAACAACTCGATGTCTTCATCAGATTTACCATATGTACACGTCACGGATATATTACACATTAATATTTTAAAATTTTCATGCAGTCCGACGCAGAGTAACTCGAAAACTAAAAATTGATAGAAACTTAATTCTTAAACGCTGATACATGCACCTTCTTAAAAGGCGAATAGATCGGAAAATCAGAATAGATAAGGGTACTCTGTACTGTAGTAATTTTACGTTCGTTAATTGATTTTGTTCTTCGTTTCGATTAATTTTGGTGAAGGTGGCTGCTAGTCAGTGTTGAGATTTGCTCGCTCTTGTGGTTCAATACTTTCGACTGGAAGGATGTTCGGTTAGTTTCAACGTAAGTCTGAGTCGTAGGCCTTAATTCAACCGAAAGCTTCGGCCTCTAGTAGAAACTCCGTGACATTCTTGCAGTTGCAACTGTTTTGAATGTGCGTCCATTACTATCCGCAAGGAAATCAACGAAATATCGATAGTACGGCTCTTTCTACCAGTCGGGTCAATTTGTTTGCCAAGTAAACTACCACATGAGCAATCAAAAGTTGTTCGCGTTTGTTTTTCTATTTGAATTTATTTTCGAACGTGCTGATTAAGCAACCGTCATATTTATATTACTTGTAATATGCTTGACTGAAATCCATAAGTGTGTTGTGAATTAATTTTAATTCACTGATAAAAGCAAAAATAATAATATGGTTGTACATATGTATAACTGTCTTAAATATGTCTGAACAATGTTTCTTGGAAATTGAACGCAAAGACATTTCAATTATTGAGTATTTATATGCATGATGTAAAAAGTTGTGTATATGTTTTTACTTCGACAATGATCATTAGGACTCTATGATATCATTGGTGTTCTTCTGATATCATCGTGTACGCGCGGGAATCGGATTATGGCTTCGCATTTAATTTCACAATTGCTTTCTTTCCATGTATCTTTCGTATGCATCATTGAAATGAATCGTTAATGTGGCGAACAGCAATCCCATTCCTTCGCGAATGCCGCTAAAGGGCAACTTATAAATCAATTGTCCACTAAATCATACTGCAGAATGTTATCAATTAAATTACAAAACAATTGTGTGAATTTTTTCGAATTGTTCAAACTAAGTTTAATCGTTACAGTAAGCTCTGCATCACAAACAAAACAAAAAGCTGGCTTGTTTTTTTATTATTATTACATACTTAATAAAAAATTATCACTACCTACTTAACAACTGTCTATCCAGTACTGCATGCCAATTATACTTAGAATTAAAAATTTGTTAAGTTTTACGATACTGTTATTTTCGCTCGTCGCTTCTTTTCATCAATGCGTTTCATTTCTATTGCAGACTGTTTTTTTTTTTGTTCTCTCATTTTGTGATTATTATTTCGTTCGGTTGTTAGTTATAATTAGTTCTTTTTGTCGCTGCCATTTGTTCTACTACTTAGGGGTTTGAAAATGTGTCGCCTACTGAAAAACTTGCGCCCCTCCGAATCCAGTAATATCGGCACTAGAATTTGTTTTACGACTTCTAACACAGCAGATTTGTATGGATATTGAAATAGATCGAATTAAATAATATGTTTTACTACTGAATTGTAAGATCGCATTTTCTAATAAGTAACATTGAACTATAATATAACTGGTGTCACTGGTACTGATAAATTGTTTAGTTTGTTTAAAATATAAGCTGTCTTTAAAGTTTCCAGACTTGTAATTTTTTATGTTTTAGTCCTCCCTGAACTGTTTTAAAAGTTCTTAATTAAAATCCTGTAGATTGGATGAAGTTTCCAAGTAAAAGCTTGGCCAATTAAATTAATTTGAAGTGATGTGAATGGTTTTTTTTTATTGACAGTTTTTGCAGGAAAAGTATCATTGTCTGCAGATTTCGGAGAATTGGTACTGTTATTTCATTTTTAGTTTTTGTATAGATTTGCTTCTGTTTTATTTTATTATTTTTTCTTTGGTTATTATTGAATAAAGATTTTTAAGCATATGTGTAAAGTAATAGAATATGTAAAAAGAAAATATATGAAATTCCCTTGAAAGCTAGTTTGGGTCTTTGCTTCCGTTTTTCCGGTTTCTGTAACACTTCCGTGTTAGCAGTGCGACCTGGTGGCCGCCGAGCGATTTCGCGTTTCGTGCGAAGTCGGCTTACAAATATGGCAGCCCTCTGGAGTGATTTTATTTCTGTTTCAATCACAATACAAATTTGCTAAAACAACTCAATGTTTCAAGGCCTCTTGGCAGGTAGTGCGTCCAATAAATCGACTGTCAATCCGGCACAGTGTGGTGATAAGTGCGAGCGCGTCCCTAGCCTTATCTGCGTCGCTTGTAAATAATTGCGAGTTTGTTACCCGGGCTTTCCTCTTTGGGCGCAATGTGCAATGGCGTCTGAGGAAGAGCACGAGAACCCACCCGGAGAAAAACTCTTGGAAAATGCGCCGCGGCCGGAGGACCTCGTAGATCCACATTTCCTCTATGACCGCAATGTTTTTCCGGACAGGTGCAGTGATTTATCGAATGCTCACGTCAAGACCAACGGTATTAACAACACTTCACTTCTCAAAGGTAAATCATCACCTCGGTGGCGGTATTTACAATCGCGTTCAACTAAAACAATTGACACGCATCGATTGTTTTCTGTGTTTTAGCCAAGTCCAATGCAAACGATGATGATGACAATGATTTCAAACTTTCTAAGTACTTTAATCAGTTAACACCTGCCCATGTACCAAGCAGCGAAGTCAATGGGATTGGTAAATGTCAATTGGGGAGCACGGAGGAGCCTTTGGAGATAAAGCAGGAAGACAGTGCTGATCAGAGGACTGATAATCTGAACAACAATGTGGCAGAAGAGAAGCTGCCTCTTGTTCAGAACGGCAATCCTTTTTGCCATAGTACAAAAACTGAGAACAAAATGGCTGAGGAACTGTTGACTGCTATTGAGAGAGGGAATTTTGAAGTAGCATGTGAGAAGCCGGTGGGCTCGCGGAAGAGAACGAGATCGGAACATTACGACGAGCGCGTTTACGCCCAAACGCATTGTTCGGACGTGAAGAGACCGCGGTCCGCTGATTTCCACTCGCGGAAATTCGTTAAAGTAGGTTTATCAAAGTCAAATGTGCCTGAAACCAAAACTATTAGTAAGTCGACGACGACGCTAAAGCCTAAGACGGAGAAGGAAAGCAGGAAGAGGAGCAGGAGGACTTCTATCGGGATACAAGTGCAATTGTCCGGTCGCGAACGTAGGGATAGCAAGTCGAGCCACAGTATTGTCGTGCCCAAGCCTTTACTACTTTCAAGTGGTAATTACAGTTATCCTCCTTCAAATGTAAGAATTGTTTTTTCACTTTCTAATCTACTGGAAGTACTAAGATTGCGTCTTGCTTTTTTTTTGTAGAGCAAATTGAAGTACAGGAAGTATTACCATGTGGAAGAGCACACTAATGGAGGTGCCTTAGTATTACATATGTACCAAGACGAAATCAAGCATCTGGACGCAGGCCAAATGCGAGAATTGGCGCTCGAGTTCTTTAAGGTGGCCTTCTCCGAGGACAACAATAAACGCGCTCTGTACGTAATGGCAATCGTGCACGGAGCGGCATCCTATCTCCCAGACTTACTCGAATACATGGCTGTGTCTTATCCGGCTCTGATCGTCAAGAATGGTCTGCTGAACCGAACGTCCGACTTGGAAACGACCTCGCTGCAATCGTACAATGAGAACGTCATCAAGAACTACGAGAGCGGCACCGTCCGGTACGGGCCGCTCCATCAAATCAGTCTCGTGGGCACCGCGCATGAAGAAGTCGGTGGTTACTTTCCCGATATCCTTGATCTGCTCGAAGAAAATCCCTTTTTAGACTTGGTAAATATTATCCCATCAATCTAGATCCAGTGTTAATCAATTGTTTTTATTTTTAGACCATGCCGTGGGGCGAATTGTCCGTGGTCCACATGAACCGAGAGGAGTCTAACGATGGACCAATTCTTTGGTGCCGACCCGGAGAACAGTTGGTTCCCACAATAGACGGAAGGCTACCCTCAAATCGTCGAAGGTGCCATCCTATTTTTGCGTATTAGAATTTCAGTTTATTAATATTATTAAATAAATTTGATTACCATTTGAAATTCTTGGGGCAACTTTGTGAAATATGATCGGTAATCTCTTTTTCTAACGTTTATAGGACTGGTATTAATGAGCTTAGAAACCTGCAGTACTTACCCAGATTATCAGAGGCTCGCGAACACCTGTTCGAAGATCGCACTAAAGCACATGCGGACCACGTGGGTCACGGATTGGACCGCAAAACGACGGCCGCGGTGGGAATTCTTAAGGCTATTCACGCCGGACGCAAAGAAGGCAGTATTAATCGAATTACCAAAGACGTGGTGGCTTTTGACGCGAAAGATTTCGATATTTTATCGGAAAAGTTACAATTGGATTTGCACGAGCCGCCCATATCCCAGGTAAACTAATTTTTACTGGCGTGTTTTTTTATTCTTCAATAACGTTGCGTTGTTTCAGTGTGTAACTTGGATCGAAGATGCCAAGTTAAACCAACTTAGAAGAGATGGTATTAAATACGCGCGAATCAATTTGTATGACAATGACATTTATTTCTTGCCCCGGAATATAATTCACCAGTTTCGGACCGTCACAGCAGTCACCAGTATCGGTAAGTTAGTACTTTTTCGCATTTCCGATATGTAAAGAAAACAATTTTTGTGTCGTCAGCTTGGCACGTGCGCCTTGCTCAATATTACGAGGACGAAGACAAAAACCACGCGACGGCTATGCTGCCGAAAAGCGATGTTGCAGACATCAAGGAAAACGGCAAAACCAAAGTCGCGGAAAAACGTGACAAAATCAAGCACGAACATAAGGGCCACGACTACAAGAGCAAGACCAAGAAGCACAAAGAGGAAGGCGACAAGCCGAATGTGGTTTCTCCACAGAAGAACGGCGAGAAGATCGACGGCAATAGGGACGAGAAGGGTGACGTCAAAAGGGACGAGAAGATTGACCTCAAGAGGGAGGAGAAGATCGACGGAAAAAGAGACGAGAAGGTTGACGGTAAAAGAGACGAGAAGAAGAGCAAACATCACGACAGGGAGCGTAAGGATCGCGAGCACAAGGGCAGCAGCCGGCAGACTGATAAAGATAGGCACAGCGACAGGGACCGTTATCGCGATAAAGACAAGAGACGTCACAAGCATAAACATCACGATCGCGATCGCAATGCAGACCAATCGGACAAATCGCGCTATCAGGATCGGGAGCGCAGCTCGCAGAATCACAAAAGTAACACCAGCGGCAGCAGTAGCAGCAGCAGAAAACACAAGCACTCCGATAAGGAGCGCAGCAGGAAGCACACCGATTCTTCCGGCAAGCATTCTTCGCGTGCTTCGAGCATCTCCTACTCCTCGCACAAGAGCACCACCAACAACAATAGTATTGGCGATGCCAGTGGTCCGTACAAGGGAAAGTTGCCGTCTCCGACCAGCGGCAACGGGTCGACGGCTTCCACCAGTGCCACGGCGTCCGCATCGACTTCCACGAGCAGTATTGCCGGTAATAACAACACCGTCTCCAGCTGTGACGAAAAGAAACCGAAACTTTCCTCCGCGTCACCGGTCAAAGTGAAAAAGCCGAAACTGGCCGAGAACAACATTGACATATTGGGCAATATCTTGAAGACGATGGATTCGCAAAAATGAATTTTATTTTTTGCTATATAGTTGTTAGAAACTTATTAACATAATATGTATTTTATTAGAGCTCTGCGAATATTATATTTATAGAGATATAATTAGGCGATCAACATAATAACAACGATATTTATTTTTATATAT
Organism: Holobus sp. GC000080; assembly: GCA_030556065.1. Classification (NCBI taxonomy): domain Eukaryota; kingdom Metazoa; phylum Arthropoda; class Insecta; order Coleoptera; family Staphylinidae; genus Holobus; species Holobus sp. GC000080. The sequence continues at coordinate 51,751 of JASKGO010002179.1, forward strand.
TACTACTGTTTCCTGGAGTACATAGGAATCAATTACGCAGTCCGTCAGTGAGGATAATTTCGTTTTGCAAGGTGAAAATATCGCTTTTGTTTCACGCCGACTTTCCGTCTGGGAAGCCGAACGTGTGTATATACTGATAACTGTACATAGTTTCTTTTTTCTCCCAACCTTCTTTATTTTATATAGCAGAATATCATATTTATAATGTAAAATATTATTATATTTAAAACTAAGTAATTCGAAGTCGATGCGCGTTTTTCCTCGACTTGTAGATTTATATTTGCGTTACTTAGCTAATTTAGTTCTTACTAGCACACTTGTAAATTTTCGTACACATCACAACTAAGTAACTGTTTGTTTTAAAAGTCATTCCATCTTCGGTTTAAAAAAAAAGTACGTAAGCAAGTGCGTCACTTTCAATTTAGTTTTGTTTTCTAATTAATTTCCATCGAGCAAAAATCATAAAATTCTGTATCATGCAAATAATTTAATTATTAATTTATTTTAGATTGCTGTGATTGTATATTAATTTATTCGTACACTTATCGAACTGTAATTCGGTTACATGCATTAATTACGATTCATAGCTTGTTATTTAATTGACCACCAAGCTTTAATATTTGCATTAAGTTTCATATGATTTTCATTAATTTTTTTTTGCGAATGGACCGAATTGCAGGCCGATTATTCATTAAGTTCGCAAATATTTGTTTTTATTTATTAATTATTTTTTCCTTTTTAACAATAATTGATTACTTTGTTCAGAAGATGGGTCCTTTTTAGAGTGAATATATATTCGAGAAAAGAAAAGTAAATGCTAATTGTGCGCATTTCATTAACATTTTAAACGAGATTATGCATTTGTTTGTCTGACACTGTTTACAGGAAATTCTTATCAAGCGAAGGGTTCTACAACTACTTTTATTATCATTTATTCATTTTTTTTTATAATTAGTTTTTCGAACAAAAACAGCATTTAACAACTTTTCTTTTAATTTTTAACTCTTAGATTTTCCGTTATAAAATGATGCGCATTAATTTTTAAACGGTTTTTGTTTGTTCCATTTCAAAAATTCCAAGGTTTTTTTATTTTATTTTCTAACGCCCTTTCGGATGAAACAAAGAATAAATTGCTCCTGCATGAAGCAGTTACACGAACAGATCAGAACAACATTGTGCGTTTTAAAACACAGTCCATTACCAGCAATGGTAATGAGCTGTTAATACGACCCTGCCAGATCTGACCAACTCAAATTACCAGTTGAACTTGAATCATCGAGCGATTAACATATACAAACTCACTAAAGTCCGAAGTCGTTTGCAGAGCAAATAAAAAGAAAAAAAAAACGATTGGGTTGTCTTTTTTTTATAATAAAAACTAAGCGCAAACTATTTGCTCCTGTACTATCTTAGTTCGTCGCAACAAAGACGAAGTTCGTCGCATGCTCGCATCGCGTACGTGAAACGTTTCACAAAGAAAAGAAGCCAAAACCGCTGACAATGCTTCTGAAATGTAAGTAATTTACCTGTTTTTCTTTTGAACACTTCTTGTAAAGGAAGTAATTTATTGGTCTGGCAATTTGGAATACTAATAAACTTGGCTGAAAATATTCTGCTGTACTTACTAAGGAAAAAAGTGTTTTCGTTTCCTCAAAGCGGTAGTCTTTGTTATTTGTTATACGATTGTTTTTACAAACAAATTACACATTGGATATTAAGTCGTTGCCTTAATTATAGCAGTCTTATTATTATTGCGGTTGTTGTTTTGGTTGAAGTTTTATGTAAAATAGGATTAACTGACGTTTTTTGGCTGAAATTATTTTGAATACCATTATGCTAAATTATAAGCGGTTTTTTTTTTTGGTGCCGAAATTAGTTTTCATTTACATAAATAATTGATTTTCTTAATTAAAAGTATCGCTAGTAAAACCTTTCTTAGGCGCACGGCACTACATGAAAGAACAAAATTAATAGAAAAATTCTTTGAGTAACTGATGTTATGAAAAAGTCTAATTATAATTTAGTTCAGTTTAATTAGACTTGGCAAATAAATAAAATTAAAAATTCATCTGTTGCAAAAGTATTTTTTAATGAAACTTTTTTTTTACGATTTTAAACAGTCATATATGAATTTAAAATTTGCTTTTAATTATTGATTGCGCCACTATATTTAATTTCTAACTTTTTTTTTTTTTACAAAAATGAAATCATTTTTATTGTTTGCCCCTGATGTCCCCCAGCAATTAATTCGCTGGGGTTTTCTACTGTTTTAATGATAAAGTAAATAAACTAATTAACAAACGTTACGATTTTTTATGTGGCATTTCCCAAGATTTACCACTTAATCGTCATGGCACTAAATCAATATTCGTTGTGCGCATTTTTTTTTATTTGTTTAATTTAATTGCGCTCGAGCGCGGAATCTGCGACAACAGAGTGCAATTAAAGTTTCGCAATGCGAAAGATGCGAATGCTATCCGAAAAAAAGCGCTCGCGATCGTAAAAATTGTGTCATTGAATTGTCGGAATTTCCGTTGGAACAATAATTTTCGGATACTTTGCTGCCGCGGCTGCTCTTCGAATCATTTGCATTATTTCGCTCGGCTAGTGGGTCAAGTTCGCAATTTTATCTGATAGGTTTCAACTCATGTCCGGTTTTAATCAGGCTAATTTGCATAGACATTTACCTGGTGGTACCTAGGTTTCCAAATTGTGCCGAAATATGCGTACGCGATATTTCATAATGTTCATTAAGTACTAAGTGATTCTTATCCGTTTTGCGATTTGCTAATTTATTCAACGAATTTTTTGAAAAATAAAAATATGCGGATTTTAGCCGGCTTTTAGTGAAGCACAGTTACCCACTTTTTGCGCTCGAAAATTGAAGCAATGCCGATTTTATCGGAACAGGCATTGAACTTACAAACTCACAATCGCTTGCAATTTATAGCAGTCAGTATACTATGAGTTGTATATGAATGATTGAAGTTGATAACTTTCTCTGGAAAGTGCGTGCCGCGCACTTATACATAAACTTGCATAATAACTGAATTAATTTTGCTACCGAAATCGTTGTAATTAGCTTAAACAAGCGTAAACAGGCGCACGTCTGGGCGGTAAAAAAATCATTGGCTGTCAGGAAATTGTTTTATTAAATAATCGTCGAAACTTGATTGTTACAATCACAAATTAAATTAAAACCGAAATTCATTCGGAGGCATTTCACATGCGCTCGATGAATTAATTAAGCAAACGGTTCTACGTTTGTTCCATTACATTGCATTATGTATCATATACGTATTACCCATAACTGGATACTTGAAAACAGTATTGTACAACACAAATATAATAAATAGTGTTACAACTGAGAGCAACAACAGCACGAAATTTATGTGTGAAAGTAAAGTTCTCTTTAAGCGCTTGCAAACTTTTTACCGATTCAGTTTGAACGGGTCTCCATCGGCGATCGTTACGATTATCTGATTCTGGTTTCGATGGTATAGCGCGGGTCGTTTCGGCGGGTAATTTGGGCGGTTTAAAGATGGGTCGGCAATGGTCTCAGGGATTCAGTTTAGTCACTTTTAGGATAATTTCATCGGTGCTCTGGTTGTTCGTGGTGCTCGTCGAGTGCATTCACAGCTCATATAACGTTTCCATTAAACTCTACGATAATACGCGCACCAGTTCTGTGGTGGAGCACGGCACCTTTTACCAAGACCCGCCGCCCGGCCTCGGGGGAGGTTTGTCCGGCGAGAATTGGTGGCCGAGGGCGCGGGTCAGGTTGTCCGACGAGTTTCGAACGGATCAGTGGCCTCAATCTGTATCGCGAAGGAATTTTCAGGACGACCTTAAAGGTTTTTTTCTTTTTACGATTTCTTCTAACTGTTTCATTTCAAATCGTTACAATATGTTCGATTTTGCGCAATTTCTGGTTTGCTTTTTTTGAAATAGATTAGTTCTCAATTTTTATTTTGTCTTTGTTTGTTATTGAACGGACAAATATATTTTAAATAAATATAATTTTTTTTTTTATATTTTAAATACAATTAATTTCAAAGACGTTTTTATTGTCGTGATGACTAAGAAAAATATTCAGGAATGTTTAACAACTTGGTGTTTTATATCATAACAAAACAAAATTAATTTGATTTTGAAATTTAAATATTCCACTGGCGGCGATTTCAAACGGTTAACTTCCATTTAGGTAGTCCGCGTTTGCTCTGCTTGTCTTTCGGCATCTGCACGGGATTGTTGTCGGAGTTGGTAGGAGGCCAGAATCCGAAACCACCCCTGACGACCGTTTTCGAATGGAAGCAACTAGAATTCGATTACGACAGCGAACTAAGTCGCGATGTGGACATCGATTCGGGATTTTTCACTCCGCCTATTCCGGCCCCGATCGACGTGGACGTCTTCTACAAGGAGTCCCCGCAGGAAAACAAAATTTTCGTGACGATCCCCAGGTTCCAGGTGGGAAGCCCGGTGACCCTGGCTACGATCGGCAAAAAAATGTACCACGGGAATCCCGTTCTACAACCGTACCCTAGTTGGGAATGGCATCGCAATCCGCATTCTTGCAGGAATAGGCGGTTGGTTTCAGTCTATAGAGTCAAAGTATCTTTTGCATTCACTTGTTTGACGAATTAAAAAATTATCGGAAATTTTTTTGAGGTGGACAAATGCGGACGGCTTTGGGTCTTAGATACCGGTCGCTACGGAGATCACCAAACTTGTCCCCCGCAAATCATTGCGTTCGACTTAAAAACGGTAAATAATGTAAAATAGAACTTGAACGCTTTTTTATGATTTTCTTCGATGAACTAAATGTTGAGTTTGCTAGAAAATAAAAGTTTGCATTTCCTAGGATGAAGTAGTGCATAGATACGTGATTCCTGATTCTTTGCTTGAACCCAGATCCATATTGGTCACCATAGCTGTTGACATCAGAGACGGATTGTGCAAATCGCCGATGATTTATGTGGCTGATTGCCAAACATATTCCATCATAGTGCACGACGTGAAACGGAACACGGCTTGGAAAGCCACCGATAAAACCATGTATCCGTTTCCGGATTATGGTACCTTCAATATACAGGGTTGGTATGCCGTTAAACTTTCTGCTCGTTTCGTATTATTGATAAGTTTCACCCTTACTGAAGGAGATCAATTCGATCTGATGGACGGCGTGCTGGGAATGGATCTGGAACCTTACGATAGCAGCGAAGTCGACCGGAAACTGTTCTACAATGCCATGTCCAGCGGCACCGAAAATTGGGTATACACATCGTTCCTCAGGAACGAAAGCTTGTTCCGGGATGATCCATCGGCGCATCCTAAAATATTCAGGGTATGTTCCATCGGATTTTCGACCTTAATTGAACAATTCGTTTTCAGGCTCTGCATGGGAAGCGTCCATCCCAAAGTTGCGCTTTTGCCATAGACAAGGAAGGCATTGCTTATTTTGGACTAATGTCCGAAACAAGCATCAATTGTTGGAATACCGCAAACCAAGAATACGGAAAGTATGTGGAGACTGTATACAGAAACCCTGTTACTATGCAGTTTGCCAGCGGAGTTAAAGTACTTTCTAATTTCTACCGTAAACATACTTTTTTAGAGGACTATAAAATTTTGTTTTTAGATTATAAACAATTTGAGAGGTGGACAGGAACTTTGGGTGCTGACTTCTCGATTTCAGAAAGTGGCCACGAACACTTTGAATCCGCACGAAGTGAATTTCAGAATAAGCGCCGGCAAGGTGGCCGATTTGGTTCAGAGAACCAGGTGCAGGAATCTGGCATTCGGGGGTAGTTACGGTGGAGGAGGATACGGTTTCGCAAAGACCACCGATGCATTTGTGTGAAACGTTTGGAAGACGCAAAAGTGATCGAAGCTGCCATAAACCAGGAGATCATCCACATCGCAGTTTTCTTGATCTTCATTAAAGTCCAGTTGAACAAATCAGAATTCAAATTAAACGCTTACTATAAATTAATGCAATTACTCCTAGTATATTATATCATAAACTCCTTTATTATTTTGTTAATATTTAATATTGTTCGCGCACTTGCAGTATTAGAGATAATTTGGAGAAATCCCCCAATGTACAATAAATTTATTTAAATAACTCGCAAAAAATACACAATTACTTAAAAATATTGTCACAGAATAATATTTTAATGATAAGAAAAACATGCATACCTTATGCGATAACACTTATTTAAATTCGGGGAACCATTCGTGAAAGATTACATGATTTTACTACGCGATTCGATGTACTGCTAATTTTGTGCTTAGCCACATAGGAAAATAGTCGTAACTATGAAATCAATTCAACTCTTATCGTGCCAAATTTTGGCAATTTTGTCTTGTTGTTACGCCCAACGGGCGGGAATAAAGACCGTTTTTCAGTGGAGGCGGTTGGAGTATTTATACGATAGCCAGGAGCAGCTACAGGCAGATCTAGACAGTGGAGTTTACAATCGCAGCGTACCGGCGCCCATCGATGTGGATGTTTTCTACAGACGTAAGTTTTTTTTATCAAACGTTGGCGGTTTACTGCAGCAAGAAACAACAGCTTTTAGGGGAACATGGGTACCCACCTTTTTCGTATCGGTTCCAAAATTCCAAGATGGTGTTCCGTCTTCTTTTAATATAGTTTCCGATCAGATTGTGAACGGAGAATATGCTCTGCAACCATTTCCCAACTGGAGTTGGCACCGAAATTTATCTGCGTGCAATCCAAATAGACTTGTCTCAGTTTATCGCGTCAAAGTAAGATTTATCAAAATTTGTTCGCCAATTCTGAGTATATTTTCAACATAGGTGGATCCTTGTGGAAGATTATGGGTTCTTGATTCTGGTAATCCAGGAGATGAAGTTACGTGTCCTCCACAAGTGGTAGTTTTTGATCTGAACAGAGTATTCCGATAATTTATTTCAAAAATAAAAATTTGCTAGCAAATGTTGTTTGTAGAATTGGGACCAACCCATTTACAGACACGAATTCGATGAATCTCTTTATGATTCTACATCTCGTTTTCTAACTATACAGTTGGATCAAGACAGATTTTGTCGTAGAACCTTTGCTTACATCGCCGACTGTATTTCGGATGCGCTCATTGTTTTGGACGCTAATCGAGATGTCAGTTGGCGCATTCAGCATTCGTCAATGAACGAATCCGACCAGTGGACCACTTTCGAAATTGCCGGCGACACGTTCGAACTAGACGACGGCATTTTGGGCATCGGCGTGACTCCTCCTAATTGGAGGAACCATCGCTCTATAATCTATTCGCCGATGGCCGGAAACTTGCTGAGTGCAATAGATACTCATAGGCTGAGAAGTTCGCAAAATTATAATGAAGAGCAAATCAGTTCGATGATTCATGTAAGTCTGATTGTAATTCAGTTAAGTTTACAACCAACATGAGCTATTGCAGACTTATCCTGGAGGTAGACGAAGCCAAAGTCCTGCTATGGATGTTACTTCGCGTGGCGTGGCTGTCTTTGGATTAGTTAGCAATATTAGCATTAACTGCTGGAACGTCAATTCCAATGATTACGGACCTTTCATTCACACCGTTTATTCGAATGAAGAGACAATGCAGTTCGCCAGTGGACTTAAGGTATCCAGAGGTCCCAACTGGAGCGATGAACGCGTCTGGATTATGACTTCAAGATTCCAATTGTATGGTGCCTACGACTTTTCGGAAGTTAATTTCAGAATTTCCTCTGGCAATTTGGCGAGATTGATACCCAGGGGACATCCCTGTTCAAGACCTGACGTACCAAATCAATAAAATTGGGAAAGATCTTATAAAAATACGTAATTTTGTATTGCATTTATGTTTATTAAAATTCTTTGCTTTGGATGTTAATTTGTTAATTGTCTTTACTTTGTTTATTTGATTCTACGATGTATTTAAAATTATTTATTCAAAGTATGCTTTGACTAAGGTTTAAAACTAACCAAAATCATCAGAAAAAAACGGTTAATATCGCAAATTACAAATATAAATCTTAACTTTGTTTAGATATTACTATCAAATAAAATTTTCGCTTCCAAAATTGAATTTCCGGAATTTCTCTTTTTCTAGTTATTGATATGATTTCCTACGTCGTTAGTATTTGTTTCCTCCGCTTAGTAATTGTGTCTCCTTCTGGGAATATGCTAGTTTTTCTTTAAGTTAAAATATATTCAGTATTTATCTCTGTAGAGGAAATTGAACCGCTTCTTCACAAAAAAATTGTAATAATATTTTTAGAATTCTGATTATAACAAATCAGGAACGATGTAGTAATCATCGGAATCTGTAATTGCAACCAATCAATGAAATTCTTCGACCGAACAATTTTGCAAAAAAACAACAGTATTGTTGTCAGTTTATTAAAAAAAAAATAATTACTGTATCTACGAAAAGTCTAAACTCGCGACGATGTGTAGTTAATGAGAATTATATTTTTAACTGTTAAGATACTTGAAATAGGATTTGAGAAATATTTTAAATTGCGTATTGCATGCACAGATACACCATCGTTATCATTAATTGGAGCAAAATACAAGTAATTAGGGCATGCATTATCGATAACAAATTTTTGGGATTCCCGCAAAACCTTATATATTCTCTTTTGGTATTTGTTCTCTTCAATAATTTTTCAATATGTTGCCTGGTAAGTACCAATAAGAAATCCAACCTAATGAATTAACAGAAAGCGAAAACTGCTTCGTTCGTTTGTAGTGAAATTGATTTGCTTCTTTGGGGGTTTGATGTACTGTTCAGTCAGTGCACAGCAAGACCCAATTCAAACCGTTTTCGAATGGAATACTATCGAGTACTTGTACGACAGCGATGAAGAGAGACAACAAGATATTGATAGCGGCTACTACGTACCCAACAACTCTTTTCCTATCGATGTTGACGTCCACTATAGTTGTGAGTGTTGGAACAACTAAATCAACGCATCCGAAATTATTAATCTGATTGAGTATTTTCTGTGCAGTGGGAAATATTCATGAGATTATCAACACTACGTACTTTATGACCGTTCATAGATATAGGCAGGGCATACCATCAACGCTCAACATTATCACCAATGAATTCGTTAATGGGCAACGGGGTTTAAAACCTTTTCCCAACATAAATTGGGCTAGGGATCCCGAAGATTGCAAAGAGAATCGAATTGTGTCGGCATACCGCATCAAAGTGAGTTTGACTATTTCAAATTTTGATTGCGCATCTTAACTATCGCAAGTGTAGGTGGATTCTTGCGGAACACTATGGGTTTTGGACTCAGGACGCATATCAAGTGGTACAGTTTGTGCCCCCCAAGTTTTAGCTTTCCATCTGCATGGCGTAAGGAAGTCCAAACATACAGAAACGTTCGGTTGATTTATGAGATCTTTCAGAGTTGGGAGACGCCGACTTACAGATACGAATTCCCCGAGACAACGTACAGCAGCGGTTCATTTTTCGACGACTTTCAACTGGATCAAGGACATTTCTGCCGAACCAGATATATTTATATTTCAGACTCCGGAGCCCAAACCTTAGTGGTTTTGGACACCAGACGCGAACAGAGTTGGCGACTCGATCACCCCTCTATGAAGTACGATCCCGATTTTACGAGCTATAACGTAGATGGCGAATCACTGACTTTGCATGACGGCATTTATGGAATGGCCATGACTCCATGGGTGGGACCCCTGAACATCCGGTACTTACTGTATTCGGCACTAGCGGGAGAAATTATGTATCGCGTTGATGTCAGAGATTTGAGACGCTCGCTAAATTACAACGAATCTCAATTGGACGAAATAATTCGAGTATGGCGTTGAAGAACCTGACTTCGCGCAAAACTATTTGAATTTATGTATTTTTTGTTCGGGTGTTTTAGGCTTATCCCACCGGGAGAGGTGATATGGCCGGATTGTTGTCTGTGACTCGCAACGGGATTGCGTTGTTCTCCTTAGTAAATAATTCGACTATTGATTGCTGGAACACCTTTATGGACGATTATGGCCCTAATATCCACGAGCTGGCGCCCGCACCCATGAATTTCGTTAGTGCTACAAAGGTTGTGTGCGAACAATTGCCGGAAGATTTTATTCGTAACTATTTTTCGTTTCAGTTGCAACGGCATCTTTTCGGTGAGATGCTTCTGATGGTTTCGCGGTCCAAATTATGGAACATGGATGACTTTTCCGTTCCGAATTTCCGGGTTAGCGCTGCCAATGTTGATCACTTGTTACACGGTTCGGCCTGCGAAAGGATTCGTTTAAGTGATATCTTTTGAAATGTAATCATTTAAATTTTAAAACAATACATTAGAATACCCCTGCATTTTCTGTGTAATTTTGTCCTTTATTTTTGCAAATGTGCGCACACTTATTAATTGGTAATTCTTTTGCTTTAAATACTTAAAATTGAATTGGCTTTATTCATTACTTTCTATTTTATTATTTTGTACAACTTTCAATCAATTTAAGCAATTAAATCTGTCACTGCTAATTAAATTTAATTATTTTTTTTAAAGAAGCGCTTATTTTGTTCTCCGCGCTTTGCGCACAATTCCTGCGCAGCGCGATGCGCACAAAACCGTTTGAAATCATAACCTAGAAACTAGCATGTGTTAATGACTCGCTCTCACTTTTTTCTAATTATTGTGTTTTTCTGATTTATTGTTAATATAGTGTGTTAATTAATTGAAATATCATTTACAAAATGCCCTTTTTTACAAAGAGTAAGGGTTCTAAAAACAAAAGCAAAGCTCCGGCAAGTGGAAAACGTAAAAATCCCACAAAAACTGCTCCAAGAAAACCTGATGATAATGACAATATCAGCAGTAGCGATGAGAGCGATCAATTAAATGGACTAGATAATGATGAAGAATACGAAGAGATTGAAAACGAAGATGAAACACCACAAGAAAAAAGACTCAAGCTTGCCAAGAGTTATCTAAAGGAACTCGAACAAGCTGGTAGCTATTCCTGCATTGTAAAAGTACAATAAGTGATTATACTTCTTTTGGTTTCAGAGAAGAAAAAATTAGAAAACCAGGAATTAGACGATGCATGTAAAAATGATGCGATACAGCAACGCTTAAAAGAGGATTATTTAAAGCAAACTGGCAGATTTAAAGTGACTGTGGCTGACTCTTACAAAAGCTTTGGGGAACATTCTATATTGAAGTGCAAAAACCACAAATCTGCCATTACCGCAGTTTGCTTGAACTCTGATGGTTCACACATATATTCGGGCAGTAAAGATGGTAAAATAGTTATGTGGTCCTTCAAGGAAAAAAAGAAAGTGCTATGTGCATTTTCCACAAAGTCCAAAGAGGGTCATCATCCATCAAACGTCCTAAGTCTAGCCATTTCGCTCGATAATAAGTTTCTGGCCGTTGGCGATTCCAATTGTAGTATACAGATTTTTAATGCTGTGAATTTGGAACATTTGAAGACTTTCAGTGGTCACAAGAATTCTGTTACTGGCTTGGCGTTTAGAAAAGGGACTTACACACTTTATTCGTGCAGTCTGGATCGATCGATAAAGGTCTGGACTTTGGATGAAATGATGTACGTAGAGACTTTATATGGACATCTCGATGGCGTCACTATGATCGACGCATTGACGCGAGAAAGGGCTGTTACAAGCGGTGGCAAAGACAGCACCATTCGCATGTGGAAGATCCCCGAAGAATCGCAATTGGTCTACAATGGGGATTTCGGAAGCATGGACATTGTTAAACTAATTAATGAAGACACATTTGTGTCGGGTGGTGATAATGGGTAATATCCATCCAGTAATAACTTTATTTTTAATAATTCCAAGTGATTTGTTTGTTGCAGGCATATTTACATCTGGGGTGTAAATAAGAAGAAACCTCTTTGCAACATCCCCAACGCGCATGGAAACGATTCCAAAAGTAATCAACCCAATTGGATTTGTGCCATAACAGCGTTGGTAAATAGTGACCTAATAGCCACAGGTACTGCAGTTTTTTTTTTATTAATTACGTAATTTTTCAATTATTTGGTCTGTTATTTAAGGTTCGTATGATAATTGCGTACGACTGTGGAAATTGAGCGACGGTTTCAAAAGTTTAAAAGAAGTATTGACGATACCCGTGGCCGGTTTCGTCAATACGCTGAATTTTACCAGCGATGGTAAGTTTTTGATCGCCGGAGTTGGTGGGGAACATCGGTTAGGCAGATGGAACGTCATAAAAGGAGTGAAAAATTGTTTAATTGTAATACCATTATTGAAATCGTAACTGACACCTGCTTAAATTTGAATAATTATTAAAAAACTAAAAGTATATTTGCGCATTGCTCTTGCGTTTCAAAAGCTGTGCTCGGAGACGTAGATAAAAATTTTGGCGACCACCTTTCCCGTGTAAATGTCGTTATTGAACAACTGCATTTCGAATGACAGTTCTATTTGCTGAGGGCCCTGCATGGACTGAACGAACGAAATGTCGGCTTTGCGAGTCTCCCGATTCACGCGAAAATAACTTTGGTCCACTTGTTTCACGTAGTTCGGTGCCCTGACGTTTTCCACTTTTAAATTGAATCGGGCCTTCGAACGTTCATAGGAGGGACCCTTCATCTGGAAAAACTTAATTGGGCCCATGGTGAGGGGTAACTCCGATACGATATTGAAGAAGTGATAAGTGTATTGATCGGGCGTGTCTCCGCAGTTTCCGAATGCACATTTATATGGGTCCTTTTTGCACCGGCTGAATTGTAATTCTTATATTAGTAATCAATGTAGAAAGTATTTGCAAAACAAACCTTTTATGATCGGGATCTCTTTTGTAATTTTCGGGGCAAACAATCGATGGGCATTCGTAACCGCCGCGGATGTTGTAACAAATTTGATCGGTTCCCCTGCAGGGATGTTGCGTTTCGCATTCGTCGATGTCTAAAAGCAGATTTCGTAAATGAGGACAATAAACAGGTACGTACTGTTGAATGTTTACCCTGACAGGTCCGGCCATCGGTTCCGATCTTGTAACCTGGTGGACAGCGGCATTGATAGCTTCCGGGGGTGTTTTCACACATGCCCACGCATAATCCTCTATCGGCAAAGCGTTCGCACTCATTTACGTCCGTGCAAGTCCTAGACAGATCTCAAAATAATTCGATTGCAATGTGTTATCAAAATATACCTGTTATCAGGGTTCAGTTGAAATCCCCTTTCGCAAGAACATCGATACCCTCCCCAAACATTGACGCATTTCTGTTCACATAAATTCGGAATTGTTGAACACTCGTCAATATCAACGCATGAAGCTCCATGTTCCCGAAATCCTTCTTTGCACTTGCATTCGTACGAACCTAGGGTGTTTACGCAGTAGGAATTCCGCGAACAAATCTGTCAATAAAAAAATTGTAATTCATTAGTTGCCCAGTGTTAGTTCTAAGTAAATACTAACCCTGTCTTTGGAAAATTCGCATTCGTTTATGTCCACGCATTCGCTATTGATGACCTGGTGTCCTGGTGGACACAGACATACGTGAAATCCAATATCGTTTTTGCAAATTTGAGTTGGCGAACAAGAATGTGTCCCTCTGGCGCATTCATTTATATCAACGCAAGCGTCTCCCGCTTCGTTCAATTCAAAACCGCCTTTGCATAAAAACTTCGCAACGCACTCGTAACGGCCATTCAAATTAATGCACTTTTCTGCCCGGCCGCAAGGATTGCTGATGCATTCATCTATATCTCTGCACTGTCCTCCTGAATCCATGTAATATCCCGGCAAGCACTGTTTGCTCTGGTATGTAATGATGGTAAAATTTGGTTTCCTATAGGGTGGCGTAAAAATAGGTCTGGGATCCGGTAGTGGTCTTACTGTGGTTGGTCTGGGTGGCGGCAATTTGGGCGGTAATTTTTCGCATCTATAGGAACCTTTCGTATTCCTGCACACCATATTGGTACCCAATTTGTCGCACGTATGGGTACCCAAAAAGCACTCATCGTCGTCTTCACATAAGCCTGTCGCGAAATTAAGAGTGTAACCCGTTCCGCATCCGGCGACCCTTGAACATACAAAACTGCCGATGGTATTGTCACACCTTTGGCCCTCGATGCAATCGTTGGTATCCAACAGGCACTCGTTTATGTCCACGCAAGCCATCGTGGTGCGGTCTTTGGTGAAACCGATTTTGCAGTTGCACACGTAACTGCCAATGGTGTTCAGGCAGTCGTGATGTTGATCGCAAATTTTTGGATCAACTTGGCATTCGTTTATATCTTCGCACTCCTTTGATTGAACATTATAACGGAAACCTCTATTGCAAAGCAATCGGGTCGAAGGAACGTTGGAAGTATTGTATGGTTTTGGTGTAATTTTCGGACGAGGAGTGGTGTATTTTGCTGTTGGTTTAATTGGTGGTTTCTGGACAGGTCTTTCAGATGACTTCGGTTTGCACGTGTGTCCGCCCGGTTCGTTGACGCAGATCTCGTCTTTGCTGCAGGTGGCAAACTGCTCGAGACATTCGTCGATGTCGTCGCATTTCTGAAGCCTTGGATTCATTTTGAATCCAGGAGGACAGTTGGTTTTCGACGCTTTGTCCACGCACGTATAGTTCCCTTTATTGTTCAGGCAAATTTGCGAATCCTTATTGCAATCGTTTTGTCCGGTGACGCATTCGTCGATGTCAACGCACTCCTCGACGCTGTTTTTGTATTGGAAGCCGGGCGGACAAGTGAAGTCCCCTTGGAGGCAATCATAGCTTCCTTCTGTATTATTGCACGTGTGAGACGGCGGACATATTAGTAGTATATCACATTCGTTTATGTCCTCGCAGGTCTGCAGCTCTCCGTTGAAGCGATATCCTGCTTCGCAAACTTTGTCATAGCTCAGATCTTCGTCTTCATCAATTTCCGATATGCAGTCGTAGAATCCTTCAACGTTCGAACACGTTTCGTTCTCCAAGCATTCATGCTGGCCCAATGCGCATTCATCAATATCTGTAAAAAAGTCACAACAACAGAACACAATTTGCAAAAGTTTTAATTAAATTAATTTACCGTCACAGCTCCGTTTATCGGGTCCCAATACGAATCCAGCATTACAGGTGCAGAAAATAGCAACACCGGTATCCACGCAATTATGTTCGCAAGGACTATTATCACATCTTTAAACGAAAGATATGAACTTAATATGTCTGGAACATTCATTTCAAACTTACCCATTGCCTTTCTTGGCACTAAGCGGCTTTTTAACTTCTTTGCAGGAGATGCCATCCTGCATCAGGATATACCCAGGATGACAGTCGCATCTATGCGAATTCTTGGTAGGAATGCAAATTTGAGCACACAGTCCTTCAATTTCGCAGATATTATCCAGCCCTGCAGCAAAATTTTTATCATTTTAATTGTGCGAACGTTAAAAAAATATCAAATCAGCGCACTCGGTTGCTCAACTGCCGTATTGTCGGATTTGTTCTTTTTGGGGAACAATTCTTCGCAACAAGTTTTGAAGTGTTTGTCGTAAGGTGCACCTAGTCCGTAGATATTGTCACAATTTCCGGACTGCATAAGCAGTTTTCCCAGCTGGCATGCTTCGCAACATTGCTGCAAAAGAAAAAAATTGTTGTGATTTAAAAGCGATTGCACATTTTTTTAAATTATTTTTCCTAATTTTACTTGTCTTTCGGTTCCTTGCGGACTATTACAGTTTCCATTCTTGGCGTCGTTCAATCCGTATCTGCATTCATTTTCCTTCGCTTGCGTCTTGCAGCAAAGACGGATACTTATCAAACAATTGGCTTCGTCTTTTTTGTCAACGCCAGGGATGATCTTCACCGAGGCACAGTCGGAATCGCTATTCGCATAGTTTTTTCCATGGTCGCAGCAGTGCGTTAAAGTTTGCTGTATAACACCTGAAACGTTTGCCGTTCGAAATTTTCGAATAGATGTTTCGCCAATGCGAATAATGTCGTTACCTTTCGCGCTCGTGCACGCACATACGAGGCAAAACAAAAAATAAGTAATTCGATGGATTTCCATCGCTTTACACCATCACTTACGATTTTCTTGGACGATGAACTGAACGTTGCGATGGCGTCACGATTGGTTTGTATAGTTTGGAAATATTATCAGTGTAAATAGTGCTTGGAATGTCGTTACGGAGTTTTACCAACTGCTCGATTCAGTAATAATCGATCACGAAAAATGACCAATTTGCATTTGTAATTAAAGGGTTCATTGAATAGGTCAATCTTTGGCACAATAGTGGGTATTTAAAGCGCGCATAAATTACACCACGAGCATAATGTGGTCGCTTATGATGCGGTGTGTGAAAATGCGCATTACACGTTGTTTCTTGTTTCCGCGAAAAGCGCGCAAAAACTTTTAACTTTCGATTTTCCCGGCTTTCAATTGCGCGCATGCCCGCGAAGCGTTACCTACGTGGTTGGCCAGGTTGCATGGCACGCATTTCGCACGCATGTTGTATGCCATACGTGTCAAATCGTACTAGCCGCACATTAAAAACGGTTTTTCGTGCAATTCTCCAACGCAGAATCGTTTTCAGACCTTCAAAGTGAGATGTAAATGTTCGTGCATCATTCTTAGAGCTGGTGCGAACGTGTTAACTACTATTTATTGTCCAAAGATAGAATACTTCAAGTTGCATAGGTTATACATCATATTGTTGTGATAATATTCGTTTAAAATGTACTGTTTTCCTACAATATGGTCAACGTGTTTGATACTAATTTATGTCATCGGATCAATTAATGGCCAAGGAAGAGTTGCCCCAGGTGTTCCTCCACAGCATTATCAGGTTTGTAACATAGAAACAGAAATGCCAAGTTCTAAGACATTTTTATTTGCAACAGAATGGTCCTCCGGTGCACCAGCAACAATTCCAGCAGCCTCCTCAGCAGCAATTCCAGCAGCCTCCTCAACAGCAATTCCAGCAGCAACCTGTTCAACAACAGCAGTTCCAACAGCAACCTATTCATCAACAGCAACAGGTTCATCAGCAACAACCACCACAAATGCATACACAGGTTGATTGTTGGAAACTGTTGCTTAATGTCTTTGGTAATTAACTAAATTTGATTTTAGCCACAAGGACATCACCATGGAAATCACGAAATGCCACAGCAAATTTTGAATGCTGCAAACATACAGCATGAAAAAGAGTATGTCTACAAAATCATTTAAAAAAAATTCAAATTTCAAATTTTGATTTAAAAAAATCTTATTTTGTTAATTTGTTTTTTTAGGCATATAGCTGAACATATGGAAGTGCCCATTGATACTTCCAAAATGACTGATCAGGAACTTCAATTCCATTATTTCAAGATGCACGACGCCGACAACAATAACAAACTGGATGGCTGTGAACTAATCAAGTCTTTGATTCATTGGCATGGTGAGTATTTTTCTTTTTTGGTTTTGGGATATGGTAAGGGTCGTGTCCCTACATGTTTGTGCTGCTTTTCGTTGCACGGATAGAGCAAGGCAGCAAGGACGCCAACAATCCCAACAAAGTTAAGGACAAATTATTCAAGGATGACGAATTGGTGAATCTCATCGATCCCATTTTATCCATGGACGATTCTAATAAAGATGGGTATATTGATTATCCAGAGTTTGTTAGGGC
Organism: Holobus sp. GC000080; assembly: GCA_030556065.1. NCBI lineage: Eukaryota > Metazoa > Arthropoda > Insecta > Coleoptera > Staphylinidae > Holobus > Holobus sp. GC000080. The sequence goes on from JASKGO010002179.1 coordinate 69,379, forward strand.
CCAACAGAAGGCGGCTGCCAATTCGCAGGGCCCTCAGCACTGATCAAGTACGTTCGATTTGTTGCTTTTGCTTGCGACAGCGCTTCGTTTCCCCTTTTCGGCGCATTCATTGACTTGCACATTTTTCAGACGACGATAAAGAGAACTCAAAAATTGAAGCCGTCCCCGATAGTAGCTTGGAAAATCTAGTGGATTCCATCCTGCAATCAATAGATGAAAACAACGACGGTTACGTTGAGTATGCCGAATACAAACGGCATGCCGAAAAGTAATTATCATTCAACATCAAAAGAAGTATTTTTTTTGCATTCGTACTGTGTTGGTAAATAAATTGTTTATTTTTATATTTGCCAAAAAGGGTTGGTTGTTATTCTTACTTTCACCATTCGATCCAGTGTTTCCCAGAGTATTGTTTATTGTTACTCGTGTTAGTTGTTGGTGCGATTTATTGAGTTTTAGTTCACTTTTTGGAAAGTTTCTGTGCGTATTTTCTGAGGTAAGTAGTAATTGAATTAATTACAAATTTTGTTGTAAAAATAAACGCTGCCGTACGTTTAATTGGCCTAACCAAGTTAGTTTTCAAACCGTTTAAATGTTATTTTTTAAAATAATTGGACGTAGAATTAATATTTATAAATGTAGAAAAACCTAGTTTTATTTTTCAGTTCGGTGTTTAATGTAACTGAATTTGGTAATACTTAAATAATTTAAGTTATTATTGTTTGTTTTGTTATTCTCACTGTTAATGAACTAGTTTTTAACTAAATTTACTCAAATTTGCCATAATTTATTAATAATTCAAGTTGTTATTGTAAAAATTAGTAGTTTAGCTGTGGTTTTCGTTAATTTAGGTTGTTTGAAGCCAAATTAACAATAATTAACTTTAATTTTTAAATAGTAACTGTTTTTATTGTTAAAAAGGTTAATTTTTGAAATGTGTTTGTTAATTCATTGTATAATTGAGGTATAAAGTCCAATAAACAATTAATTAATGATATTTCTATTTTATTGCTGTATTTCGGGTATTTTCATCGTAAACCCAATCAATCAGCTCTTTTCGGAGCTAACAATTGCCTTCCTCCTAAATTCCGAAAAATTCCAATTCGAAAAATTCGAACTGGAAAGCGAAGAATTCGAAAAATTCAGACTGGAATGCGAAGAATTCGAAAAATTCAGACTGGAATGCGAAGAATTCGAAAAATTCAGACTGGAATGCGAAGAATTCGAAAAATTCAGACTGGAATGCGAAGAATTCGGAAAATTCAGACTGGAATGCGAAGAATTCGGAAAATTCAGACTGGAATGCGAAGAATTCGAAAAATTCGGACTGGAATGCGAAGAATTCGAGAAATTCGGACTGGGATGCGAAAAAGTGTTTCTTTTGATATAAATATTATTTACAGCAATTTTAGCTCTGAAAAGAGCTGTTATCGTTTGCTGAAGTGTTAGTTTTATTATTAATATTGTTTATATCAATTGTTAGCTCTGAGAAGAGCTGGTTTTATAGAAATAAACCATTTAAAATGGAAAACTGAAATAAAAATACGTTAATTCTAATAACTATCAACGATTAAGAGAAAATTAGAACACAAAATTTTAGTTGAACTATAAATTAGTAAAAAATACTGCAAAAGCAATCAGCAATAAGTAATAATTAATAATAAAAAAATAAAATAAAAGGTTTTAATGTATGTAGCAGTTACAATATTGAAACAAACATAATTTTTATAAAGAAATTGTCATTATTACTTACGAAATTGTTTTAATTTAATTTAAAATTACAAGTTAAAATTTAATTTTTTGCAACCTGTAATAAATAACAATGACGATATGTTAATTTACAAGTAATTAATGTAGCCCTTACACCTCCGAGTAACAGAACGTAACAAAAAACGAAACGTTTCCAAGCAACAACGATTAACTAATTTAATTTAAGCGGCATATTTAAATTTAACACTGTAATTATCCACTTGAGGCTGTCAGATGAAATTGTTCTTCTATACGTTTTTGTTTTCTTCTTCTTCTTCGACCGCTCTTCACTAAATGCCTATGTGTTGCCTTTGTACACACCAATAATAAACGGAAATTTGGAGCTTCGTAAAAAGAAAAAGAAAAAAAAAAACACACAAAAGGGATCAGGTATATTTTCGAATTTCGTTGTGTTTCTTGTATAGCGAGAAACGTATCATTAAGTTGAAACTTTTTGATATCCCAAATTGCCAACGAAGATCAGTAATTTCAGACGATTTCCATTCGACTCACTGACTGACAACTAACAATGAAACCCTAAATAACTATTTTCTTCTTAGTTTTTTTTTGTTTTTGTTTCTCTAAATACAATTTTTGGTATCTTATTTTTGGTTTTAAAAATGGGGCCCTGCCGGTTTTGTTTTACATTGCCTTTTGGGCTCTGCTTTAACTTACAAAGGTCTAATTAACTAAAAAATGTAGTGACCAGCTACAATACATTTTAGAAATGAAAACTTTTTCCTTAAGATGAATGCCAAAAACAATCAGAAATATATTTTTTTATAATTTACTTCTTTATTTTGAAAGATTTTTTTTATGTATAAAGCCTTAATAAGTGTTTTATGAAAATTTGTAATGAACAAAGATACTTCTAGTTAATTCCGTGAATTTAAACAATTAATTATTTGACTAATCTTAAAATTAATAAGAAACATTTAATATTTTTGTTTAGGAGACATTAAAAAATCATTGTAAATCTTCTTGAGAGTGATCTGCAGATTTGGGAGAATATTAAAACAATTAAAGATTAAAATTGCTATTAAAATAATTTCTTCAAGAAAAAAACGTTGTTTGCTGTTATAATTTAGTGGTCAGGGGCTAGGGCAGAAGAAAATTACTTAATTTCTTAAATCGTAGTGTGAATGCGCCAGGCAATTGAAGGAAAACTAATATCTCAAATAAAATCATTACAAAAATAAGTTTAAGCAAACTAAAGTTTCAAAAAGTGAAAACAAATATATTTATTTTAATTGGCACACATTTAAAATATAAAATTCCCATCGCAAATAAATTTAAATTACAGTTTTGGATGTGCAAAGAATAAATTCCTTAAAATCTTTCTAATAATGCCCTATTGGGCATAATTATACCTGTTGGGACAGCTATGAACCACTTCTGGAATTATTTCAATAAAACAGAATACTTTTACAACAAAAACAAGAAAAATTGATTTAATCCAAAACATATAATTACCCTAAATAATTATATTTTATTTTACAGCGCATTAATTACATAGTTATAAAACTTTTAAAGTTTCAAATTTAAATAAACAGAATTCTCAACAGTAACGCACTCTACCAACAAATTGTAGAACTTAAGAGCACGTGTTTGATTTTATAACCTCTAAATGAGCTCTTTAAGCCTATGCTTTAAGCCCTTTAAATCGATTTAAATTTCGCTTTTTAATTTTTAAAGTGTTCTAAACAGGAAAATAAACAAATTCAACTATTAAAATGCAATCGTTAAATGATGTTGGCGATTACTTCGAAAGCTATGAAGACTTAGAGGTAAGTTATACAATTAAAAACCTTGTTAATTTAATAAATAACAGCTTTTTTTTTTATGAAAAAAGATCCACAAACTAATGCTGGAAGACTCGGTTCGAGTTCGTGCCTTTAAGAAAGCCATAATGGACAACTCGTATTATATCAAAAATAGTACTGTTTTAGATGTTGGTGCTGGAACAGGTATTTTATCCGTTTTTTGTGCCCAAGCTGGTGCTTCCAAAGTGTTTGCTGTCGAAGCTTCCAATACTTACAAATTGGCAAAAGCAATTGTTAAAGAAAATAAATTCGAGGATGTTATACAAGTAAATTTATTATCTGGCACCTTTTTTTTTTTAATTTGTTATTTTTAGGTAATTCATGATGAGGTGGAAAATGTTTCCTTGCCGAATGGCATGAAAGTTGATATTATAGTGTCTGAATGGATGGGTTTTTACCTTTTCCACGAAGGAATGCTGGAATCAGTTTTGTTTGCTAGAGATAACTTCCTGAAAGAAGACGGTTTAATGTTTCCTGAGATTGCAACACTTTATGTTGTCCCATGCAGGTATTTTTCAATTTTCAGTTATATTTAATATGTTCAATTTAACAAACAAAAGAAAATATAAAAGTAAAAGTAAATTTAAAAAAAATGCAGTAAATAAACAAAAACAAAATAAATAAAAGAAGGGACAAGAAACGAAAAATAATATTTTTTTTAGTGTTCCTTCTTTATATGACCAATGGCATAATGTGGAAGGCACCTCAATGCAGGCATTTTCCAAATGCTTAAGACAAAAAGCCCAATCAAAACCGCAAACGATAATAATCAAGTCTGACGATGTGGTGGCCTCGGCAGAAGCGATATTTTGGAGCGACCTTAAAAGTCTTACAGCCGAAAGTTTAGAAGAACTTGTCTTGCAGCACGTCTTCGTTGCAAATAAAGACGGCAAAGTGCAAGGGTTGGCTCTTTGGTTCACTTGCACTTTTCCGACTCACACTGAAGAACCTGTGATACTATCTACAGATCCTGATGACGCACCCACGCATTGGAAACAGACTGTTATAGTTTTACCTGAAGAGCAATCAGTTGAACAAGGCGAACCGATAGCTCTGAGGGTTTCCTTAAGGAAAGCCACTGATAATTCTAGGCGCTACAACATAGAATTGCAAATGTTAGATCCAGATCTCGTGGATCATCCCGAGTACTGCGGCTGTGATATGACCAAATGCATTTTAGCTAAAGCAGTCATTGATAAATATTCCAGTCAGCCTAATAATTGATTTATTTTTTAAAAAATTGTTAAATTTTTAATAAATTTCAAAAAAAATATGAAATTTTAAATGCGTAACTAATGTTTTAATTAGTTACTCGTTAAATGCTATTTTTTATAAGGTAATGTCTGTTTAATTTAAACTGCTATAAGCTAAATATTTAAAAAATACAGAAACTTATCTTTTGATTATCAAATAAAACAACTGAAATTAATGTTTAGTTCAATGGTTAATAATAATTGCAATTTATAACAATTAAAAAAGAAAAAACAAAAAATAAACCTCCTGAAAAAGTGGCAAAAATAAAGTTTTCATACAATTGATTAGTTTGCAGTACTTCCCAACAGTTCTAATAGTGTTTTTTATATATAACGAAAAAGTTGTCCTTAAAAGGAAAATATCTTTAAGTATTGTAAATTCTTATTAAAACTTTTTTTTGTAACAAGTAAAATATAATTTAAAAGATAAACAGTTAAAAGTATGAAAGATTTAAATAAAAGTATTATTATTTTAAAAGTTTCCACGCAAGTTATTCATCGTAGAATAACGTTATCGAAGAAAACCTTGGAGTCCCTGTGTGATGGTTGCTTCTTGAACGGATTCCACGACAATCGCTTATTGCTGCTGTGATGAACCATGGAGCCATTGGGGCTGGACATTCCGCTGGAAACCCCCGAACTGCTACTGTGCGTCGAAACCGAGCCCTTATTCGTCGACTTCAAAGGCTGAAAAGCCGAAATGCTTAATGAAAAACCACCCCAAGTTGATATATTCTAACTAAAGCAATTACCTTTAAATAGTTTCTATCCATGGGCGTTACCAACTTTAAACTCAACGTATCTTCGGCACTCTTGATTAAATTTACAACTTCTTCGTGCGACGACCATTTCACATCGACATCAGATATCGATACAATGAAATCTCCTTCTTTTACTCCACCAAACTGCAAATAAATAATTTATTTATTTTTTGATTTATTTTCTTTATTATCCAAAAGGTAGTTTCACTTACTTCGCTTAAAGAATTGGGTTCGACAGCCGCAATGATAACAGGCGCGTCTCCGCGCACTGAAAAACCGAATCCTTCGGTTGTCCTTCCTCGGTGCAGCTGCACCAATCTAGGAGCTGTCCAGTGGCGCTTTGCCGAAAATATAGCGATCGGTCCCAGCGATTTAAAGAGGTCGTCGACCCTAAATTGAGCAAAATCGGGCGCCGTCAAAGACAATTGGAATTTTGTGGAAGCTGCAAATTGAATTTTAATTAATAGTTAATATTTAAAAACATAAAAAAATAAAAAATAAAATAAATAAACTTACGTTGAATTTGTAGTGGATCCAGCAGGTCTCTGAAGTCGTCTTCGGCATCGTGCGCCGTGTAAGCTTGCAGGGCTGACCTATGAGCTATCCGCAGCATCGATATCAGGGCGTTCTTTCCTTTCAGTTCTCTGCACATTCGATACAATCTCTGACCCTCTTCTTGTAAGACAATCGCTTCGCGCAGGTGAGCTCTACCTAGAAGTTTCCGCTCCAGATCGTCTTTGGGCAGACGGATGTCTAACTGTGTGGACGCACCGTCCGCATGCAGAAACTGCAACGTCTCCTTCGTCTGCGGCGACATTCGTGCGGAATCTTTATGCAGGATGCCGATGGCGGCGTGATAATGGGCCATGCCCATGTAAAATTCCCTCTTTACTTGCACCAGCGCGGACCAACTGTACGGCACGTAGTCCCGCACGTTCTGGTGCCCTATCAACTGATGCACCAGATTGTAACAGTCGGATAATTGCGCCGCTTCTTGAGCCAAATCGAAGCACACGTCCATCGATCTGCTCTCGAGCGATTGCAGTTCCAGCTTCTCCAACAGACATTCCCTCGCTTGGGCCAACATCAGTTGGATGATCATTTCCAACATATCGGGACCCAGGTCCATCGAAGGGGCGTTCGTGAAGTTTTCGTGGATGTAGCGGAAGGTGCCGGCCGCTCGGAGGAAGCTGTCCACGGCGGAGTCGAGCCCCTTGGCTGTTAAGCGGTCTTGCTTGGCGCCGATTTGAGTGTAGACCGCCCCGATGTTGAAGAGAACGCAGGCTTTTTCAAAGGCAACGGTTCTTTGACATGATGGCACACCTAAAATTGCAATTGCAACTATTAGTTGGAAATTCTGCATATTTGTTATAATGTAAAGTATGCAAATTGTGCCTGGTCGACCGTAACATTGATTTTTTTTAATGGTTTTTAGTATGATGAGTAATTTGTTAAAAATTTTAATTAGTTTAAACTTCATTTAAAAAAATACGCAAAATTATTGTGGTTTGGTTATAAGTTTTTCCTTTATTAAAAAAATACTTAATTTACCATTTCTTTTAAATAAAATATTAATAAATGCAATAGCATCCATTATATGAAGAGAAATTAAAGTTATTTAATAAACATAATCAATGTTTATTTTAGTAGTGTTTAGTTTAGTGCAAAATAAATATTGAAATAAAAAATAAAAACTATTAATGATGAAAATTGCAAAAGAAAATGACGGCAGAATTCTTTAATTCACTTTAAACTTTATAAAAATAAGAAAACTTAATAAATTAATTTATAATTATAATTAATTAGTCGAAATAAACTGCAAAATTCGATAATTTCATCAAATAAATAGCATTTAACTTCTGATTGGTTGGTTGTTTATAAGAATTTAGCGTGGGGAAACCAATTTCCTTAAGTTTTGTCTCAACAAATAAAAGGACTCTATACCTGCTTCATCATTGGGCTAATTCTATGTAAAATAATAAAGGATTATTATTCGCTAAAAAATCAATAGAAAAATGTTGCTGCACATGCGAAATAAATAATCAAAGACGAATCGCAGACCATCTGCCCGAATTTTGATTGGTTTTTAGTTTTTACCTACTTCCAAGTGGGGCTCAATATATTTTCTGGTTTTGTCGCGCGCAAATAGCAGGGATTTATACCTGCTACGTTATTGGGTCTAATTCTAATACAAAAGAAAAGGATTACTATTCGCCACGGATCCATTGTAAAATGGAACTGCACGTGCGAGATAAATAATAAAAGACGAATCGTCGCCTTGCAATTAACACATCTGTATAAATTCAAATTGCCTTTTATTGGACAGTTTATTCTATAGTTTCGAGTGGGACAAATTTTCTTAACGAATAAGAGCAAATCTGCTTGCGATTTTATTGGATTGTTTATTTATTCCTGTTTTGGTGTCCAGTTTCTTAAAATATAAAGATTTTCAAGCGGAAAAATGCTACATGTAATGAAATTTCATTTAGAATTCAGTTTTTATTTTAAAATTGATGAAATTTTAAAATTATTTAGGTTTTATTCTTTAAAATTGTTTTATTAAACGATTTTTAACATTAATTCATGAAAATTAATTTTTTTAACTTGATTAATTATTTTTATAATAAATTAATTAAAATTTATTGATATTTCCTGTTTTTAACATTTTTTATGAATAAAGCAATGCAAAAAGAATATTTTCAGAAACTTATTTAAATTAAATAAAAATTAAAATAAAATAATCTTTTGATTCGCTTATCGAAAATCCATAAATGATACTTACAGTTAATTAATTTTAATTTAAATATTACTCGAGGAATAGAAAACTTGTAATTTCAATGTATTTATTTAGATTTAGGTCATGAAAACTGCGGGTAAACTTTAACTAATAAAATATTCAAATAAAAATTAAAGAAACTTGTAACGATTAATTAACTTTTGGAATTTGACGCAAAAAACTTTATTGCAATTTATTACTGCATTTTTGATTTTATTTTAATTTTTTTTAACAGAAAGTAATATTTTTTTTAACAGATTACTTAACTTTTTAATACTTTCTTTTCATACTAATAAATACATTCTTTCAATAGAGGTTAAAAAACTTATCAACGAAATAATTATTTCGATTTTTTGTTTCAAACAATTTTTCAAGAGTAATGCAATACCATAGCTGAAAATATCGGCGAACAGTGTTAACAAATACGACAAACCTGTTAAAGAGTCGAACCACTCAAAGTAAATACCCAGAGATCTGTCAGGTGGAAAGAATCGCCTCTCGACGAAATACAGTTGATTGTAGTAGCGAAACAGCAGCGAGACACCGGAATTGTCCCGAAGAGGTGTCCGCATGGCCTGCCGCGTGTCCATGAAATCAATTATAGCGTCCTCGTAGGCGGCCGCATCCTCGCTGTAGTGCTCCAGAATGAAGTCCTTGAAAGGTTCTCGAAAGTCGATCTCTTTTGTTTCTTTCAAGCCCAAAGGAATCATCGGCATTATTGAATCAGTACTAAATATCAAAATAAAAAATTAAATTAAAATACATTTTGATTTTTTATAATTGATTACCTAATTAAAAAAATATAATAAGTAAACAAATAAATAATTTAATGAAAATAATTAAATAAATAATGAAATAAAAATGCAAACCTATCGCTTTGGTAGATTTCAACGCTCGAGTTCAACTCGGCCAATTGTTCTTTGAGTAGCTGCAGATTCGAATTAACGAAGCTGAGCTCGAGGGCCACCGTTTCCCGTAATTTCCGGTTCGTGGTGGCTTTGAAGAGGTTCTCGGCTCCGGCGCGGAGGCGCAGCTCCTTGTTGATCTCCTGGTTCAGCTTCGAGCGGCGGTTCTGCAATTTGCCGCGACATGTTGCCACACGCGGATCCGAACCCTGCAAACCGGAAAAACAACCGATTATTAGTAATTACGCAACATCGAACAAACAATTAATTGCTTAGATGCAAATATTAAATTAATCGATACAGACAGCGGCAATGCGGGGCACTTTCTTAGATTTTTGGCGTACGGTGTGTCGCCGGACCCACTTTAACATTTCTCATTGTAGAAATATGATGATGGCGCTAGGAATTTTTCAATTTGCTTAATTCGACTTTGGGATTGTTGGTTTCGGAGGGTGCAGAGCAACAGTTGTGCGCGCGTAATGAGTCGTGTGATTAGCCGATCGAACGATAAGACGGACACTGACGCGCAGCGAAGGAGTATAGTAATATTGAGTTGTTTCATGTTGAAAGGAGGAGTAGCGGTACAGTGCGGAAACAGTTGCAAATGGACCGAATTTTTATCTCCACTTACATATTTATAATGTGGATCATTATTACGTTTACCGTTTATCGCGCATTCTCGAGATCTCGGCTCGGCCTCTGAGTGCCTCTCGGTGCTCGCTGCCTGTCTCTTAATAGACCAATGCCAAGAACGCCAGCTGATCTCTTGATTCTTCTGCTCATATACTCTTCATACAGAGTGTTTACTTATTGCTCTGTGCTTATACTGCTAAGCAAATTCAATGATTTTATTAAGTAAGTAGTTTGACATAATTTTTAGTACTAGAAAAAGTTAAAAAAATTTAGTGAATTGCAGTTTTGTCCTTTTAAAAGAAAATTAAATAATTAAATAAAAAAAAAAAAAAAAAAAAACCATTAAAATTGGTGCACTTTCTTGTAAAACAGTTTTAACAGTATACTTTATTAAATTATTATTAATGAAGTGAAATTGGTTACCGTTATTTATAATTGATTTCTGATTACTGTATCAATTGATTAGTTTCAATTAGATAATATTTAAGTGGAAAGAAAATGCAAAATGGTTTAATACAAACAAATTCAAACAAAATTTATTACGTTAATAATTATACTTTGCTTGAATTTAAAGTTGCACCGTTAAGTTGTTAAAAAGTTAAGTTAAGCCAAGAAAGGGTTAAGAGTTACCCTTTCATTTTTTGTTTTCATGTTACAAAATCACATTAGTCATGTGACGTATCCTTTCAATGGTCTTTTATTAACAAATATGATAGAGTTAATGTTTTCAAAATCTTTTAATTAGTTTTCAAGACATTGCTATTTTTATTTTTTAGTAAAAATAAATAAAAACATATTTAGAAAACAACATTAAGTAGACAAATTTGAAGTTTGAAAGTTATCATTTCATTTTTTAACAAACCAAGGGGTTATTTTATATAATTTTTGTTAAATTTTCGTCCAGTGGCTTTGTAATTATATTTTTTATAATTTCTGTAAAATATTCTTCCAGTGGCTTTGTAATTGCAATTGATATTTATAATTTACAATTATTTTTATTGATATTTTATGAAATATTAAAATTGAAAACACTCTCTTTTTGTAAATGTCATGTCAATCCAGTGACATATCCTTTTAAAGGTCTTTTAATAACAAATAAGACAAAGCAAATGTTGAAAAAATCTTTTAATTCGTTTTCGAAATATTGATTATTAATTTTTTTTTAGTAAAAATACTAAAAATATTTTAAAAACATCATTAAGTAGGCAAATTTAAAGATTTAAAGTTATCATTTCATTTTTTTAACAAACCAAAGCCTAATTTGTTTTTAATTTCTATTAATTATTCTTCCCGTGGCTTTGATATTGCAATTAATATTTAATTTACAATTATTTTTAATGATTTTATTGATATTAAAAAAAAAATTAAAAATAGAAACCACTTTAGAAAATATTAGTTTATTAACCCATTATTAAAAAAGAGAGTTAAAAAAAGTGCGCGCCTTCGAGCAATCCATCAGAAATCGAAAAGCAAACTATAAATCTCGCAGTGTGCTATTTTGCCATTTGCTCCAAGAGAAAAGAGGATCGTGCAGGTCACGGGAAAAACACAGGAAGTGTTTGGTTGAATAAGACGGCGCGAGAGCCTTAAAAGGCATAAATGGCACATCTAAGTCGACCATTATACCTGCCTATACTATTTTGTATGTCATATCATATGTTCTTGCTCTGGCTCCTGCTCTTGAATGTCGGAGAAACTCGATGCTTTATGCAAAAAGTCGATTTGTTGCTATGCGAAATGGAAAACTTTTTTCGTGCATCCGCATACGAATAGACTTCACTTTACTTGAGAATCTTAAGATATATAAGCCGTCCACTTTCTCTCACCGTTAGAATTATCACAAAAAATATAGATATCTATAGTTTATTTCCAAGTAAGTATGTGAAATTAATCCATTTATTGAAGATTTATGAAAGAAAACCGTTTTATAAAGTATCTACCGACTGCTTCTTATACTTTTCTATACATAGAAAAAGTATTAGATGAAGAAAAAGAAAGAAGAAGAAGCAGGTGTTTTTACAAATTAAAGTTTACATTTTTTCAATGGTTTATTGTACTTTATAATTAAATTACTGCGTTTGCAATTAGTAATTCCAAATTAGAAAAAGAAAATATGACTTTTTTTGTAATTTAAAGTTTTCATTCTTTTTTTTTTTTTACTTTTTATTTTACAATTTACCTTAAAGATTTAGAAAGAAGTGAAAAGTTTTTAAAAAGTGAATGTTGATTTATTTTTACTTTGAAATTATACCGTTTTAATTGATCGTTCATTAACATGATTATGCGGTCAAGAATCGAAAATTTACAAATTTCTTTTTAATAAATTGTTTTTTTTTTCATATTCCGAAAAGATTTGCTTTTATTTTTATAATCATATTTTAATTTGCATAAATTGCTAACATATCTAGAATATTTGATGAAAAAAAAACCAGCTGATTTACTTTTAAACTTTTTAAAATCAAAATTTAAGTCTAAATACAAATGAAACAAATGAAAGTATGAAAGTTACAATGACAATTCGAAAAACCTCAGTTTGAACATTCTTTTCTTCAATGTTCTAATTAATATTTTCTTCTTGCAAACTTCTGAAATTATATTATAATATTATTATAAAAACTGTGGATGATGGAGATGAATTATTAGATTCGATTTCAACACTCAATTAATTAAAAATAAATAAATAAACAAATAAATTAAATGTTTAAAAAGTATTGAAAAAATATTTTTGTCGAAGAGAGTTAATTTTAAATTACTTTTACTATTTAAATTAATGGTAAAAATTTCATCAGTACATTTTTCAATTGAATGAGAAGCAAAAATAAATTACAATTCTCCTATATTAAATTAAAGAACATTTAATTAAAGACATTAAAAATTTAAAAGAAATTAAATTTAAAAACAAAAAATAAAATTAAAATAAAACAGGAAATAATTTTGCAAGCAACCAAAAATTATATGATTAAAATTTAATCAAAACAAAACTATAAAAAGTAAATTCCATCCGAACTAAACTATTCACATTCACTTTAAAAAAACTTTAACTACAACATTGACATTGATTCTCAACAACATAAAATATTCCAAAAGTGGTCATTACGGCCAGCCACACACATGAGATAAACGACATTACACCAAGAAAAGGCTCAACAGTAGAGAAATAATAATAAAATAATATAAAAAGCAACGAAGAAACTTTCAGTCTATAAAATTAAAGAGAAATTCGATGGAATAAAAACACTTTAGTAAAATACCAAAGCTGTAATTTAGTGATTTAGTGAATGAAGAAAAACCAAAATAATTTTTTTCATTTGATTTTATTTTATTACTAGCTAACTAACTAACATTATTTTAAACCAAAAAAAAAAAAAAAAATGAAAAAAAATCAGCTGAAAAAAAGAGGAATGTTAAAGTAAATGCAAAAAAGAGAAAAACAAAAAGCTAGATGGCATTCGCCGTTTAATTACACAATTATAATGCGACAGGAAAATTATCAGAGCAAAATAATCGAGTCAAAAAAAAAATACACCAATATTTACTAAATGCACGTAGGTAGGTAGAGTGGAAGAGAAACAACGCAAATCGCGCAATTACTTTATTAGCCTCGACTCTCGGTCATAATTAAGTGGTGAATAACTGCGGCAATTTGTAATAAATACTGCGGATTCCGGTGAAAAGCGAGAAAGTCATGTGTAAGGTAATCCTACTCGTATAAAAGCGCGGACTAGATTTGCAAAAGCATTAATAAATGTACAGCAGAAAACAGAAATAATATACTATATGTATAAAGAAGAAGGAAAAAACCTTATTTATATTTTATATATAGGTACAATATATATTCTTAGATATAAAACGATAGAATAATTGTTGGTGTAAATAATAATAAATAATATTAGCATTGGAATAAATAACGAAACGGATTTGAATTGTTTGTACCGTCCATATAAATTCCATATATTCCATGCATTGTATAGTATTGTAAGTATAAGTGAAGTGAGTAAAGAGACAATGCCAACGAATTATCTCTTTCTCCGTGGAACTCTTAATTGGAATTAGAAATGCTCTAAAGTGTATGAAGTGAAACACACTTTTCGTTCCGAATTGTAATAACAATAATGCCAAACAACAATTACAAATAAAATAAAATAAAATGAAATGGAAGTACATAAATATAAAGGGTGGTCTGGAAGTGTTTTCAATAAAATTTCAAGCTTTATTTATTATTTTATTATTTACTAATTAATAATTAAATTATTTAGTAATAAAAAAATTGGCCTTTAAATTCTCTAGATGATTTTTAATTCATCATGATATATTTGTTATAAATTTAATGATTTAATTAAATTTTTTAAATAAAAATCATTCAATTTAGGCAATATAATATTAAAATAAAATATCCTTTCAATTAAAAATTATAAAAATCGCTTTTAATTTCCTATTAGTTGGTTTTATTTATTTTTTACTTATTAAACTAAAATTAAAATAAAAAACTAAAAAATAAAAATTAGAAAATTCATTTGGTCTATTAAGAATAATATTCGATACCATCGCAACATTTGACGATATTTTTGATTTTTTATTTTAAAGACGTTTTAATTTATTTATTCTTTAATTTTGAATGGTTTGATTCTAATTTTTAAATGCTGTTTTACTGAATCCATTTGATTTTGTTTTTTGAAAAGTCTTTTTACAACTATAAAACTACAAAGACAACTGTTGAAACTAAATTTAAAAAAAAAATACAAATTACAACTTTCAGTGATCATAAAATGTTTAAAAAACTTGCTTTAGCTCTATACAGGGTGATTATTCTCAATTTCCTCAATTCAATAGATGATTAATCTATCAATCAAGAGAACGGTAAGCTTTATCAATTTAATTTTTTTCTCTCTTTCTTCAAATTCATTTTAAAGAAAAATCTAGATTACCTAAAATATTTTTTAATTCCTGTCGTTTCCAGTAATACCGGAAGTAGATCTAAACTTTAATATTTTAAATGGAAAACCTCAATGTTTATTTCATTATTGTTTGATTTCTTATTAAAAATCGAAAACTTTAAGTCAAAAAACGTTAATTTTTTTTATTTACTAAAGCTACGATGAAAATTTTCATTTATTTCTCCATTATTTTTCATTTCAAGAAAAAAAACTTTAAAAAAATAAAATTTAAGATTTTTGATAATTTTTTTGAATTAACCTGTAGTCACAGAAGATTATTCGTAATTTAATCTTTACATTTGGCTTCCGGAAATCCCAATGAATCATTTGGAATTTAAATTATTAATTTTTATTGACAGAATTTTAATCATATATTTACTTAATTTAATTATTAATCATCAAGTATGCAAATTTTAAGAACAAATAAAATCTAAATTAAAAAACTGAGCATCCGGAAAGCGAAATCCCATAACCATATGAAAATTTTAATTTTATATTATTAAAATTACAGTTTTGAATTAAAGGAAACTAAAAAAAAAAAAAAACAAACAAAACAAAGTAAACTTAATTTTTTTTCTAGTTTTTTTTTCCATTGATTATCTAATCAAGCACCGATTCAAATGCTATAATATGAAAATTTATCGTTCTTTTAATGGATTCTGCGTAATTAAAACAAAGAGCAAAGTATATATTTACTTGTGCAACAAAACGGTACTGAAAATGCAAGCAGCACTGTAATTTTATATATTTTTTTTTTCATTTACTTTTTACTGCGTAACAATTTCACGCAACAAGGATTTCAGCATTATCTCGCATAAGATGCTGACTGACGATGCTGATGATGAAGATGAAGACGAAGATGAAAATGACACCGACACTAAACCACTTATTTATAACTGATGTTGTGCAAAACTTTGCAAAATAAATTTTACTTTAATTATAATTTTTTTACAGTTTTTTATTTTTTTATTTATTCTCTCACAGTTTTTTTCTTTTTTAAAGATTTTTACAGTAAAGTTTTGTACTAAATGGAAAAAGTAAAAGAAGAAAAAAGAAAGAAGAAGAAAAAAACAATGCAGCTTAGAGCGTTTTTCTCCGCTGACCGCAATTCCATTCGG
Source organism: Holobus sp. GC000080 (assembly GCA_030556065.1). Classification (NCBI taxonomy): domain Eukaryota; kingdom Metazoa; phylum Arthropoda; class Insecta; order Coleoptera; family Staphylinidae; genus Holobus; species Holobus sp. GC000080. The sequence continues at coordinate 85,331 of JASKGO010002179.1, forward strand.
CATCAGGTGCATTTCATCGTTTTATGATCTTGACCTCAAGACCGAAAATGCGTGTTTCAGATAAATAACTTCTTCCTTCTTGCATCTTGCTTCTTCTTTGTAGAAATAAGTGAATACGAACTAAGTCTTTTAAGCTTTTGCCTTTTACGCAAAAAGTAAAGTAAAGTAAAGTGAAGTAAATTGAAATAAAAAGAAAGAAAAAAAAGCAATCCCGCAATTATTATATTATAGTGCAGACAGAGGCAAAGCCACAGCACCGCAGTAAGTAATGTCCATAAACTTTAATGACGCGTGTAATTATTTGCATAAGAACTGTTGCTCGGTTGCTATAATCACCGAAAACGGAAATGAATGTGGATTGTGGACGAACTGTGAAGTCGAAACTTCTGGTGAAAGCTTCGAATGAGCGGTATGCAGTAAGCAGACTGCCAGTCTTTTCTTTTTTCTTATTACTGTTTTATTTTATTTTTTATTTTAGAATTAGCCGAGGTGTTTGAATGACATAAAATTTTAATGGTTCTTGGATACCTTACCTATAGGTTAATTTTCCAAAAAGCATGACTGCTTTTTGTATTCGTAAAGGAACACTTTTATTTATTTAGAATAATAAAAATTTATGTTAAATTTATTTTTAATCATAAAAAAATATACCTACTTTATAAATTAGCAATGCTTTCTTTGATTAAGCATATAATTTTGTTTTTGTTATTTTTATTTTTACTTTTACTTAACAACAAAAACACAGTTTTTTTTTATATAGTGTGGCAAAGTAATTCACTTCTTTATTCATTTTATTTTATTTTTTAATTTAGAAATCATAACTTTTTTAATTTTATTATAAAAGCCCCTCGTTTCCATGTTTTATCAATTTATTTTATAAGTTGTTAATCTAATTCCAATCTTTGCAAGTTTATTTATTAGAAGAAAAGATATAAATTTCAATTTTGAAATGACATAAAATATTTTTAATATAAAACTTAAGTAATTTTTAGTTTAAAAACATATATTACTTTAAATTTTTAAATTTTAATTAATAATTTCTATAAAGGATAATTTAGAAAGTGGTAAATTACCTTCAATTAATTGCAATAATTGCATCTAAGGTTAAGCCAAAAATTCAGCTTTCACTTAAG
>JASKGO010002182.1:0-22832 GCA_030556065.1 Holobus sp. GC000080
TAAATAGATAAACCAGTGTAATGCTCGAGTTTGCTAAATAATAAATTTGTTATGATTGAAAACCTGATGGGTATAAGGTCAAGTGGAAAGAAATTAATTATTTCCTGGAGATTTAATCGTTGTTAATCCGCACCAAAGTAGTTCTCGTAAAGCAAACCTCATAATTAGTATTTTGCTAAATAATTAATGATTAAAAATGAATTATCCCAATGGTCCAAAATCACATTTAGCGAATCAAATTCACCATATACTTGTTTGTTAAATTTAAAATGGTGATTTTATTTTGGTAATCATATGGTATTAGTACTTGTCCATGCACAAAACGCATTTTTTTTCGGAAACATCTGGTTTGGGTGTGGTCAAGTGGTCAAGTGACAAAGGTCAATGGAAGGGCACTCTCGAGGTCAATGGATAAATGTGACCCAAGTTTTCTACACTATGCTGCGCGTCTATGTTTAAAGGGTCCCATTCACAGGTGGATTTGTCCGCGGGTCTGTACGGCGTACAGATCCGTTGTTGTCTACACATAAACGGATTTGTACACGTATACATCCGCTGTTGTCTACACATGTAAGGACAGATTTGTCATTTTGCTACACACGATGCAGCAAATCCAGGGTGAGGTACGTGGAGCAGTAACGGTCGATCGCTTGAGTGACATGGAGTCACATGGAAAAAGAAATATTGCTCTACTTGGAGGTTTTATTGCAATATTCGAAGAAAGGAGAAGAAATAGGATCTGGTTAAAACAATGGTATCGAGAAAGGCAGTACTATTCTCATATGAGTTTACTTAGAGAACTGGAAATAAACGAGCCCACTGATTTATACAATTTTTTTCGTATGGATATTGAATCGTTCGCAATATTATTACAATATGCCCGGCCCATGATCGAAAGAAAAAACACACATTAGAGAAGCAGTTAGTGCAAAAGAGCGGTTAATTGTCACACTTCGCTATTTAGTGACCGGAAGAAGTTTGGAAGATTTAAAGTTCAGTTGCGCTATATCGCCGCAGTTACTGGGAGCTATTATACCGGAAACCTGTTGGGTATTATTCAGGACATTAAGAAATGAATATCTGAAGGTATGTTTCTATTGTTTACTGGAAAAATAATTATAAACATAAAAGAATTCAGGGATCATAATATTCAGACATTTTCGCCGTCTGCTATTCTTGATTCTAAAGTCAGTCTGTTCCTTCGTGGTGGAAGCTGCAGTCTCGACAACTTGAGTCACTTCTGTGGAAGCTGCTGGTGTGTAAGTTGGTGCTAGCATAAATGGTCCAGAAAACTGCGGGTGCGGAGTGAGAGAGATAAAAGTCTGCCATGGTGGTAGAAGGGCGTTTGTGAAAAGCTGCTAGGGCTGCTTAAAGAACAATTTTTTGAAAGTCGCCTTAATTAATTTTCCATAATATTGAACATCAGAAATTAGTTTTTGTGCAATCGTCCTTTGAGTTGCTTCCATGGTTTCAAGATCATACGTAACACTTTTTCCAAAGGGTTCATACGGGGAATTTGCTGGAGAGACCGTTGCAAGTGCGACACTTGCAGCATCCAGAAATTTGGCTTTTTTGTGCCAGAGTATCCTCTTTTCTAGTCTCTTTTCGACTCTTCTGGCTGCTCCGACCCTGTTCCGAGTGGCAGCTACTAGTCGGCGTTGATGGCAATGATTCGTCCTAAATTGAACAGCGAAATGTAACAAAACATTTTTTGAAGTTCCCATCAAGCGAAGCGGAATGATTGGACATTTCGACCGGATTCAATAAATTATGGAACTTTGAACAGTGCTTAGGAGCGATGGATGGAAAACATAACGCAATAAAAAAACCACCAAACAGTGGATCTTTTTATTATAATTATTGTAACGGAGCACTTTGGGCGGTGCTCCGCCGGGGAAGATGTCACCGTCTTGACGATGATCACGAACGTTTATATTTACAACAAATAACATGTAACAATTAACAGGATGGGTCGGGATTTCAGCACACGTGCAATCTGATAAGACACGGGCTACGCGGCTTACTCTCCCGAGACCTAAAAAACACTGACCTAATAAATAATACAAATAACATATTCATACAAAAATTGACAACGGACAGTTAAAAAGCCGACCGCACCCGACACCTTTGAGCGGCCGGCATAGTGTTTCGCCACATTATAAAGGTTTTTATAGTACCGATTTATTTGCGACCGTGAATGCTAATTATGAATTCACGTATGTGCACACGGGAATCAACGGAAGAATTTCCGACGGGAGTGTTCTACAAGAAACGGATTTTTATGACCGACTTGAAAGCCACAGTTTACATATTCCTTCCCCGAGAAGTCTCGAGAAAGCAGCGGTTAAATTGCAATATGTTTTTATAGGCAACGATGCATTCGGTATGACCGAAAATATTTTGAAACCTTATTCCTTGACTGGTATTAAATATTAATGGTGGTTGAAAACGTGTTTGGCATAGTGGCAACTCGGTTCAGAGTATTACTGAGCACACTAGCATTGAACAATTTAGAAAAAAAATGATGGAGTACCTTTAGCATGTTGCATTCTTCACAACTTTTTACGCAAAAAAATATTCTAATTATATCAATACTCCACGTATTGTCTTGGAAAATGGGGACAGTGACTGGCGCGAGGAACTTCATAATTTGTAAGGCTTACAAAACAGGAGAACTTATTACAATGGCATTGCTAGGAATGTAAGAAATGCCTTTAAAGAGTATTATAATCATGAAGGTAGGATAGATTTTCAAGATAACATGATTAATTAAACTTATTAATATGGAGAAAATTTGAACACGTGTCATAATGTTTGAATATTGAGTTAATAAAATTAGTGAAATTGTAACTTACTCTATCTTCCCTTTCATTACCCTCAGTTTCGGCGGCCGCGTCATCAACACTCATGGAAGAGGTTCCTGGCCGAACCACTTCTTGGTCTTGAGTAAACATCCGTTGACTAAAGTACCATAAACTAGGCTCATATAGATTATCTGCAGATTTCTCGCAGATCCCGACGGAAACCCGCACGCAAGGAATTAATTTTCTTTCTTTCATAATTGACATCAGCATCTGGACATATTTCCTCGCAGTTGTATCAGTGGTATCAATCAAGCCACATTTCGAAGAACGTCAGCAGTCTTCGGTCATTCAGTGTCCATCACGGCACATCGTGAAGAACGTCCGCAGTCTTCGCATCATCATTCAAAAGGTCATCCTTTTCAGTCCACCAAGGGACATCAGGAAGAACAATAGCAGTCTTCATTCAATCAGTCAGCAGGGCAGAGTCGGCTTTCCGAAAAGGTCAGTGCTTATTGCCAATTTTTTATTGATTTTTTTTTAATTTGCCGCTTCAATATGGCTACCGAAGTCTCAAAATTGATAAGTGAGCGCACTGTGCTCAAACGTAAAACCACACAATTTTCAAATCGTTTAAACGAAATATACAAATTGCCAATTTTGGAAATATCAAATCCTATTCTTATTGAAATTGAATCACGAATAACAGAGTTAGAGCAAAATTTATTAGAGTTCAATCAAATTCAAACTCAAATCGAAATTTTATTAGATTCATCAGAAGAAAATACCGAGTTTTTAAGAAAGCAGCAGCAGTTAGGTGATGAAGGTCATAATGCCTTTGTGAAAGCAATTTCCGAAGCTAAGTCGTTTTACAATGAATGTACAAATAAGTTTCAAATTGATAGCGCAGTCAGCGAGGAATCGTCTCCGGATGCTGACACCAGCAATCCAAACTTAAATGGTGTTGCGCAAGTTACAAATAATTCAAACTCAGTTAGTAATGCGCAAGTCGAGCATAATTTAAATTCTGAAAATCAAGCAGATTTGCAAACTGCGCCATCTAATTATCGATCAAATACGCAAACTCAAAATTTAAATCCTGTACAAATAATCGCCGACATAAAACTACCTTCAATTCAGGTTCCAGTATTTGATGGTTCGTATCAAAATTGGTTAGAGTTCTTTGATTCGTTTAAGTCGCTTATCCATAACAATAGAAATCTAGCTCCTGTTCAAAAAATTTATTATTTGCGTTCAGCATTAAAAGGTGAAGCCTACAATATAATCCACTCAATTGCAGCTAGTGATAGTAATTACACAATTGCATGGGAGAGGCTTACGGCTCGCTATGAAAATTCAAATTTAATTATTCAAAATCATATTCATTCTTTAGTCAATTTGCCAAATCTAGTCAGAGAAACATCAGTAGGAATTAGAGTTTTAATTGATGAATCGTTAAAGCATATCAGAAATTTGGAATTATTAAATCAGCCAATACAATATTGGAATTCAATTTTAATTTATTTAATTAGTTCAAAACTTGATCGACAAACAAGTAAAGAATGGGGAACGAAACGTAATACTTCAATTAATTTATCATACAAAGATTTAATTCAATTTTTAGAAAATAAATGTAAAATTCTAGAAAGTTACAATCAAAAAACAAATTTATCAATTAATTCAAATTATCAACCAAATACATCAAAATTTTCAAATAACTCAACTCATAAAATTGCAAACAGAAAGCAAACCTATTCATTAAAAAATGCAACAGGCTGTGATTTGTGCAAGAAATCACATCGAATTTATTATTGTCCTCAATTTTTGCAGCAGACGCCCACAGAGCGACTCAGTACAGCAAAGCGGTTAAAATTTTGTATAATCTGCCTACGTAATAATCATTTAACTGAAAACTGTAAATCAAGTTCTTGTCGCAAATGCGATGGTCGTCATAATACACTGCTTCACATCTACGATAAGAATTCAAACATTAATCAGGAGCCAAAGAACGCTCAAGAAGGTGTTGTAAATATATCCACTTCTCAATTAAAAACGAGCAACCAATTAGTTTTATTGTCAACAGCGGTAGTTCGAGTAAAAAATAATCAAAATAATTTTATTACATGTAGAGCATTGCTTGATCCAGGTTCCGAAGCAACTCTTCTATCGGTCGTTAGCTTCAACTTTGAAAGTTCCGTCCAAAAGTACAAGAGCTACGGTATCTGGAGTAAATGCAAGTTGCTTAAATGTTTTCAAACAAATAAATCTAAATGTTTATTCAGTTTTTTCAGATTACTCATTCAACACAATAGCTTTCGTATTACCTGTTTTAACTCAAAAACTTCCAACAGTTTCAATTAATAAACACCTATTTAATATTCCCAGCAATTTTAAATTAGCAGATCCACAGTTTTATAAATCAAAAGATATTGATATAATTTTTGGGGCAGATATATTTTGGAAAATAATTTTTAATGAAAGTTTCAATTTAAGATATAATTTACCGCGAATGCAAAACACAAGATTAGGATGGATTCTAGGAGGCAATTATTGCGTAAACAATTATCATACGAAAGAAGTAAATTCATTTAATTGTAGATTAACTAATTTAGTTGAAAGTTTTTTAAATTCCGAAGATTTGCCAAGTGCAAATATTAAACATTTAACAGAAGAAGAGCAAGAGTGTGAAGAATTCTTTGAGAACACTACCACACATAATTCAAATGGACGTTTTGTTGTACGTATCCTATTAAAATCAAATCATCAAAACCTTAGTGAATCAAAACAAATAGCAGAAAATAGGTTTTATTTATTAGAAAAACGTTTTAGCAAAAACATTTCTTTAAAATCACATTATTGTCAGTTTATGAATGAATACATACAATTAAATCATATGAGTAAAGTTGAAGACATAGTTAGCAATGAAAATCTAACATACTATTTGCCACATCATCCAGTATTTCGTCCAACTAGCTCTACTACAAAGATTAGAGTAGTTTTTGATGGGTCGGCGAAGACTAATTCAGGTATCTCATTAAATGATATCCAAAAAGTAGGCCCTGTTGTTCAAAACGACTTATATTCTATTTTAATTAGATTTAGGACATATGAATTTGTTCTTTGCGCCGACATCGAGAAGATGTATAGGCAGATTATTGTTAACAAGCTAGATAGATCTCTTCAAAAAATATTGTGGCGCAATAATCCAAACGAACGATTGGAAACGTATAAATTAAATACAGTCACGTACGGAACATCCTCAGCACCGTATTTAGCAACCAAATGTCTTCAACAGCTTGCTCGCAAAAATATTCAATCATTTCCAGTCGAATCGAATATCATTGAAAACGATTTTTATGTTGATGATCTTATTACGGGTCACAATTCATTAAATAATTTAATACAAATAAAGGGTAATTTGCAAAAGATTTTACATCAGGTTGGATTTAATTTACGTAAATGGCTTTCAAATAATGATTCACTTAGGGAAGAAAAGGAAGTAGAAAATGAAATTTTCCAAAAGTGCGATCACTTTCAGTATTTAATCTGAAACAGCACAAATATATGATCCGATGGGCCTAGTAAGTCCAACAGTTGTTCAGGCCAAATTAATCATTCAAGCTCTTTGGCAAATAAAATCAAACTGGGATGAAGTTGTTCCAGATGAAATCGCAAATAAATAGCGTTTATTTAAAGATCAGTTGCAGTTTTTAAATGAAATTACAATTCCCAGACTTACGATTATAGCAAATGCGAAAAGAATTGAAATGCACGCATTTTCAGACGCTTCAGAGCGAGCATACGGTGCAGCAATTTATTTAAGATCAATTTCAAGTGACAACCGATGTCAATGTTTTTTATTAACTTCAAAATCAAAGGTAGCGTCACTTCGGCAAATAACATTACCGCGTCTTGAATTATGTAGTGCAACACTTTCTGCTAAATTGGTTCACAAGTTAACAAATTTAATTCAGGTACATGAAATCTTTTATTGGACAGATTCAACTATAGTTTTGAGTTGGTTAAAGAAGCCAGCTAGTAATTGGCAAACATTTGTGGCCAACAGAGTTGCTGAAATAGGTAGATTAACTTCTTTAAAAAATTGGTATCACGTTCGTTCAGCGGAAAATCCTGCTGATATGGTTTCGCGCGGTTTAGCAGTTAAGGAACTTATTAAAAATAAGCTCTGGTGGCACGGACCATCATGGTTACATAATCTTCAATATCAACTACCTGAACAACAAATATCCACCCACACTAATTTAGAAGAGAGAAAAATTAAACCAACATATTTATGTCATGTATCGCAAGTGCAAGCATTTGAGTTGTGTCAAAAATTTTCAAATTTAAGTAAATTAATCAGAGTTACAGCATATTGTTTACGATTCATAAAGAATTCGCAGTTAAGAAAATTAAATGGGATTGTTGGTGTTCTAACAAGACAAGAACTAGAAATTGCACTTAAAGCATTAATCAAGCGAGCACAATGTGAGTCATTTCACTTGGAGATTGAATGTTTGCAGGCGGGCAAACTTCTTACAAAAAGCTCAAATCTCTTACCTTTGAGTGTGTTTTTGGACAGTGACGGATTATTGCAGGTAGGTGGCAGACTTAAAAACGCAAATTTAAATTTAGATTCAAAGCATCAAATTTTATTACAACCAAAACATAGATTATCAGCATTGATTGCAGAACAAGAGCATAAAAAATTGCTTCATTGCGGACCACAAGCACTACTTAATTCATTAAGATCAAAATACTGGATTCTGAATGGCAGGCGATTTACAAGGGTAATTGTTCACAGATGCATTGTTTGTTTTAAATCTAATCCAAAAACCAGCATTCAGTTAATGGGTAGTTTGCCCAAAGAAAGAGTGAATTGCGCACCCCCATTCATTAATACAGGAACGGACTTTGCTGGTCCAATTTTAATTAAAGACCGAAAAGGTCGCGGTTGCAAAATTCAAAAATCATATATATGCGAGTTTATTTGCTTCGCTACAAAGGCAATTAATATTGAGCTTGTCAGTGACCTAACTGCCGATGCGTTTATTGCTTCCTTAAGAAGATTTGCAGGAAGAAGAGGTACTCCTCAAAAGGTATTTTCTGACAATGGCACAAATTTCGTAGGTGCAAACAATCAATTAGCCGATCTCTATAATTTTCTCAAACGTGATTCATTTTTAATATCAGAAAAGGCAATTTGTGAAAACATAGATTGGCAATTTAGCCCGCCTAAATCAGCACACTTCGGCGGTCTATGGGAAGCGGGCATTAAATCAATAAAAACTCATTTAAAAAGAATAATTGGCAATAATGTTCTCACTTTTGAAGAATTGTCGACCGTGCTCATTCAAATTGAGGCTGTTCTGAACTCGAAGCCGTTATCACCAATGAGCGAAGACCCAAATGACCTGATGCCATTAACACCAGGACACTTCCTGATAGGACGACCAATGACTGCACCGCCAGACGAAGACGTTCGACACATAAAAGAAAACCGATTGGCACAATACCAACGATGTCAGGCCTTAGTACAGCACTTCTGGAATCGCAGGAAAAACGAATATATCCACGAACTGCAAATGAAGACAAAATGGAATGACCCAAGGAAGGTGACCAAAATTAAAGAAGGTGATTTGGTCATTGTTAAAGAAGACAATTTGCCACCATTGAAGTGGAAAATGGGGCGAATCGTAAAGCTCCATCATGGGTCAGACGGACAAGTGCGAGTGGTGACTGTGCGGACAAATACAAGCGATTCCGTAAAACGCTCAGTAACAAAGTTATGCGTACTTCCGAAAGATAACAGTGACGGAACTTTTTAATTTTAACATTGTTTTAATTTGTTGTCCTTTGTTTTGTAATATGTAATAGTGTAATCATATTTAATTGTTTTTAATTGTATCGTTTCATTGCATACTTTTTTTTTACTATTTATTTATAATTATTTACGATCGCCACAAAAAGGAACCAAATCATATTTATATTCAATCTAATTAATATTAGATTGGTTTTTTTAATTAATACTTAATTATGTTTTTATTAGTATGGTCAAGATCAAACCAAAGTCAATTGTTAAGTAATTATTCATTTTTTTTTTAAATTGTAATAATTGTCATTAACTATTGAAAGAAAACCTTTCAAGGCGGGCGGCACATTATGTTCAGTTTTTAAGTCATTTTAAGTTATGCGCATGTCATTTTTAAGTTTGTCCGTTAATTGTATCGACAGGAGAGTGCAAATTGATCCTCCGAATGTGGCACATTAATTATAATAAAGATCTTACCTACGTGAGGAAAATATCTTTTAAAAGTTTATTAAATCACAAACATAGTGTCAGGGGAATTTCCCAAGTATAGAGGGACGCCCTTGCACACCAACAGTAGGAGGAGGAAGAAGAAACTGTGGCCGTTGTCGTATCAGTGAAATCGTCATCCATTAGATTTGTTGTGTAAAAATTATAAAAAGTGTAATTGGGACAATTATTCGGGAATCATAGAGGTAACACAACTTTATGAATTTTGATAAGAACACCTTGATAAATAAATCTTTGTTTGCTTCAAATAAAATATCATTGAATATTGCTCTATTGGATACTAATCGCTTATATTTATTAGTAACTGATATCATTCAGAATATTGGAATAGGTTCCAAAATGCATAAAATATATTTAGAAAATGTAAATTTCAGTCGAGTGAAAAGTAAGAGACGTATCAATTTACGCTGAGGCGGAAAACCCGAAGAAAAAACGGTAAATGACCAGTACATCTACAAGTCTCTACACAATCCATCCGAGATGCAAATTTGATTGCCCGATTCGCTTCGATTTTGTTGTCAAATCAACAGTGGATAATTTCGAACAACGAGAGGCAATACGAGTAATGAGCACCTGGGGTGAAGAAAAACGCTTTCCTGTTCCAACAATCAAAACCATCTTTATGATAGGTTTCAAATTTGACCAAAACTTGCAAAAAAAATATTGACGTGGAAGCGAAAAAGTTCAAAGACATAGAGCAAAGTGATTTACTGCAGACATACTTCAACACCACTACCAAAATAATGCTCAATTTCAAGTGGCGGTAGGAATATTGCAGTGGCGTTAAATATTTTGTGCTCATAGATGATGATTATTATGTGTCGGCAAAAAAATTACTCAAGTATTTGAAAAACCCCTCGCTTTACCCAAATAATCTCATGGATGGCCCCCAAGATTTTGAGAAACTCGAAGATTCAGAATATAGACAACCAGTCAGGCTTTTTGATGAAAACGTTATTCACAACCGCCAAATCAGATTCGTTTTGAAAAAATTCTACGTTACTTTAGATGAGTATAATTACAATCAAGGCCTAGTTATGTCTCAGGCAATTCTTAGATTCTATCAAAGGAAGCTTTTGTTGATATTCACTTTGCAAGTTTACATACGAAAATCTTTAAATTGGACGATATTTACTTGGCCATTCTTGTCTACAAAATGCAAGTAAAACGGTTACATCCAAAATACTTTCCTATGTATAAAGAATATGATGAGTTTGGATTTATAGTGGCATCTCATGGAATCAACAATCCAAATTACTTAAGTAGATTTTGGAAGAAACAAAAGTAAACAGGCAATGCTTAAATATTTTAATTTATTAATTAACATTGCTACAATTAAGATATAATTTCTGAATGTTTAAAAGAGCTCTATTTTAACGATTAAGTAAACGTGAGCAAAACAGAATAATAAAAAAAAATAACAAACCCAAATCATCATCGTCTGTTAAATTCAAAATGGTGTTTTTATTTTGGTAATCATAAGGTATTTTAACTTGTACATGCGCAAAACACATTTTTTTTCGGAAACATTCGGTTTGTGTGTTGTTAAATGACACAGGTCAATATAGGTCACCTCCTAGGTCAATGTTGTGCGATGTCCTAAGTTTTCAAGTATCAAGAAATATGCAAGAAACTGAATTCATTTGTAAAATTTTTATTGATGGGCGATATTAATTATGAAAAATCTGTTGATTATTCAATAATCATCGCAATAATAAGTTTTGTTAGGGGTAGTAGAGGGAGAAGGACAACAATTTGAGAACAGGTATTCACCTTCTAGAAAATTGTGTTTCGTTTGCTATTTACAAATTTGTTTGAATAAAAAGAAGAGAAAACATATGGTTTATCACTACAAAATTTTATTTCTTTGAATAAAAAGAGAAATCTGAGAATCAGAATTTACTAGAATTAAGACTGGAGAGAAAAATATAAATCTTACCCGCCTCAAATTGTAACCTATTCATTTCCTCCTCTGATAATGCATATGGGTTAGTAATTTCAAGGTGCTGGTAAATAGGCTTAAATTTATGGAATGCCCAAAAAGTATTATATGTTAGTGATTTTTTGTACATCTTGTCGGTGGAGGCTTCTTCCTCAATATGATTTTTTTCTTGAATAATTTTGCGAAGGCTAATGATGTGGTGTTTTCGGCGTATGCGTGAGACACATAATGAATGTAGATCATTGAACACTACTATATATACTTATTTGTATGTTGTTATGAAATAACTCAGCATTCATCGAAGGATTATTCAATAATGCTATTATATAAGTCTTTTATTTAACTTAATCAAAGTGGTTTAGAAAAGAGTCATTCTGATTTGAAATTGTTTATTATTTATATCAGAAATAACCAATAAACTTAATAAATCAACATCTTTGGGATAATTACTAAAAGAAGTAGCCTTAAAAATAAAAAAATATGGGATTTTTTCATTCATTTTGACCAAGGTAACCGCAATTATTTATATCAGAATCCACATCTTTTTGATACTTACTAAAAGAAATATCCCATAACATTAAGAGGCATGGAATTTTTTTAAATCTAATTTGACAAAGATAACCGGAAGTAAGAACTTGAAAAGTGAATATAACAGAACATAAAGCCGGGACCGTGGCTCAGTGGTTCGTACTCCGGTTTCTATACCGAAAGTCATGGGTTCGATCCCCACGGCCGGCAAGATATGGGTAGTGGTGTTTGGGTAGGCATCCCCATCACCATGGCAGAAAGACCTTCGGGTCCTTTGCCTCCGTGTGCTCAAAGCACAGAAAAAATACAGTAACTATAATAGAACATACTTATTTATTAAATCAATACCGGTTGCTTTTAGACCGTGACGACTTGTTTGGAAACTATAATTAGTGGGTGGTTAAAGAAATAATAAATCAATCCAGTTCGAAATACGCAAGCCCAGTAGGGTTAGTCACGAAAAATGATGGAAGTTCGCGACTATGTGTTGATTTTCGAGAAGTCAACAGAAAGATTGTTAAAGTAAGATATCCATTACCAATAATCGAAGACCAGATAGACCTTTTATATGATTGCAGGCTATTTTTAACGAAAGACCTCAAAAACAGATTTTTCCATGCGCCCGTCTAAAAAGAAAGTAAAAAGTATTCGTTATTAGTTACTCCTTTCGGATAAAATGAATTCAAAAATACTCCATTCGGTTTTCTTATTTCACCAAGTATATTTCAAAAGTTTGAAAATGAAGTTTTCAGAGACCTTAGTAATCGAGGCTTTGTAACTGTATACATAGAAGATGTAATAGTGAAAGCGGTAAATGAAAAAGAAGCGATGCAAAGACTAAAAGAAACGTTAAAAGTTGCCCAAGAATACGGTTTAGAAATAAATTGACGTAAATGTAGATTTCTCCTGCCCGAAAACGAATATTTAGGGTATATAATATGCGAAGGACAGATAAGACAATCTCAAAACCAAGTTGAAGCAATTAAAAAAATTCCGATACTAATGACGATTAAGCATGTATTACCGAAAATTTATACAGAATTATGCTTTTCACGCACGAACGTTAACTGAGCTTTTGAAGAAAGACAATGAGTTCAGACTTGAAGGCAAAGAAATTGAAGCGTTTAATAAATTTAAATTAACGTTTCCAAATTTGCCTGTTCTTAACCTGTACAGAACTCAGGCGGAAAATGAATTAAATACAGACGCATCCCATTTAGGTTACGCCGCAATCCTAATGCAGAGAAGTGATATAGATTAGTTGCATCCAACATACTTTGCTAGTGGAAAAACTACCACGGCGGAAGAGAAATAGTGTAGTTATGAATTGGAGATACTGGCAGTAGTTAAAGCGATCAAAAAGTTAAAAGTTTATCTGCTAGGTTTTAGATTTAAAATCATAACTGATTGTCAAGCTTTCGCAATGGCCTTGAAGAGAAAAAGATACGTGTTAGAGTAACTCGGCGGGCAATATTTTTAGAAAAATTTGATTATGAAATTTGTCACCGAAAAAGAAAAATATTCTATTCCCTATAGAAACAGGAGAACAACCTTTGGACACCTAACACATTGACGCAGTCGGACCGCTAGCATCGACGTCAAAGAATTATCAGCATATCTTTGTCGTAGTTGACTCATTTTCAAAGTACATAGGTTATATCCGACGAAGTCGACAGGATCTGCCGAACTTATTAGATGCCTAAAAAATCAGGCTAATACTTTGGAAGTTCGAGAGGAATTTTCTTGTGCATACTGATCTGAAAGTTTTTGCTGAGCGTCCTTTTGTGCTCACCTTGCTGAAGCCGTACCTGCGTCCTTAGCTAATCCATTAAAAAAGAATAGTGAGCGTGAAGGTCACAAAATGGCGCCCAGCGTTTTAGTCTTATCAATGATATTTGGCCCATTGTCCTGTTAAAAATTGTACAAACAAAACCGCACATTCATGAAAGTTTTCAGTTTTATTGAAATCTTAATCGTCAAAAAACCTAATTTTCATAAAAAAATTGGAATTACGTTGCAATTTGGCGCATGAAGTTATTAAACTCTGCGTGCTTTTATCCCAGCGAATTTATCATCTTTTAGACTCATGCGTTTTTCTTTGTTTTTGTAAAAGAAAGTTGGCAATCTACATAATTTACGCAACAGAGAGCGACTGGGTAAAAACATCATACATTCTTGCTGTAGTGTAGAAAGTAGCATGCAATAATAATCAGTTTGGTTGCTAAGCGCTAATTACTGATCAGCGCCCTACATTTGTAATATGCTATAACGTATTAAGATTTATTGCAACGCTTTGAGCCTTAATAAAGTAGAACTCTTATCGACAACATGAAGTTCCTTCAATAAATTAACTGCACCCTCTTGACATTACATAGCGCTCCTGTCAGCGCAAAAAGAAAAAAAAAAGCATTAACTAGATCTATTCAGGAATCAACATTTATTATATTTATTACATATATAACACTTTATACTTGAACTTTACTGAAATACTCATGCGCGTAAATTGAATTGGCTAACTCAACATATAAAAAAGTTTTTAACGGCCGGTTAAGGCCTCTCTTTTGTTCAGCTCGTTTCTTGCAACAGCTCACAAATGTTCATCTCTTAATTAAATCTCGCTCTTCGTACACCTCATTCACCTCGTGTTTTTTATTTGTACACCTCATCCATAAATATTTTTCATCAACCAGTTCCAGTATCCTCATAGCACATCTCACAACAAGATCGAAGAAAAAATTAAAGACTGCCGTTAATTTGCCACCAGTGATGGACGGATCAGAAAACTGAACGTGACAATTAATAGATGCTCTGGATCTTTATGAGACAATGCCGATGATAGTAATCAAACTTTAATTAAATTTGTTTTAAAAACTAGACTCAATCAGAGTGCAAAATTACGTTTATCCCAACATTACAAAACGGTGGAGTATCTCATATTGGATATGAAAAGACAATTAATTACTAAAATAACTAAAAAATCAGAATCAGCCATTTTTTCGCAATTCAATAGAGTTAAACAAGGCAACAAGTACATTGAAGAGTTCGGTAAAGATGTAGAAAAAATATTTGTCGATCCCACTATTAACCAGGCCATTGGTGTCCAATGCTACTGATGCTACTCAAAAAACAATTAATGAGCGTAACGCGTTTAAAAAAATTACTGACGGATTGAAAAATTCAAGAACGTCAACTGACAGCTGCTAGAAATTTCGATTTATTAAAAGATGCAATTCAATCGGCTCATGGGAAAGAGATTAATAAATCTCAGAGTCAACAAGTATTTTCATTTCAATAAAGTCAATTTCATAATAAAAATAAATTTCAAAATTCAGGTAGAGGTCGAAAATTTCAATATTTTAATAGAAGTAGAGGTAATAATTTTAATAACAACACTTTTAACAGAAACAACAGTTTTTAACAAAATTACAGACAAAATTTTAACAATAGAAGAACCTCTCAGGCATTCAGTAGAGGTAGGGGTCATTTGAAAAGGCCGCGTATTAATTACATAGAGAGGAAATATGAAAACAAAGAGAAAAATTTGCCGTTTCTTTTTTCGTTAATAATGGAGTGCATGGGTGTGTGTGACTGAAAGTGGGAGCGCGAGCGCAAGTATTGATAGTCAGCACTTTCATTTTTTAGTAGATACAGGGGCTTCGATATGTGCTATTAAATCAAAATGTTTAAATGAAAATATGTGAATTTTCCAGGAGGAAGTGCGAATGAAGGGGGTTGCAGGAGATCTAATTTCACAAAGTTACATTTTTAAAAGCTTAATTTATCTGGTATTATTTTTAGTCAACAATTCTATGTTTTTTAAACTTAGCTTGCAGTAATGATGGTATCATGGGTGAATTTTTTTAACGTTTATTCAGCGGAATAGATTATGGACAAAATTAATTTACTTTATTTAATGACGGACAGGAAATAATATTAGATTTATAGACAGAAAAAAAAAACAGAATATAACTATATCTCCAAAGTGCGAATGCATTTGATATTTGTAAACGAATGAGAGGGATGATTGTGAAATTGTGGCGAAGCAAATAGAAAAGGGTGTAATTTTTTAAAATACTTTAGGTAAACCTAGGGATGGAAAAGTCCCAGAAAAGTGTTAAACACCACTGACAGAACCATTTCTGTAACTAATAATTATGTCGAAACAAGACCATTATCAAATTATGTGGTTTGTAAATTTCAAGAAGAAGACCAAAATGTGGCTCGGGTAAAAGAATTGATATATTCCGATATATTTCATTTGCCGGGCGATAAGTTAACAACCACTAATGTAATGAAACAGGCAATTAGACTAAAAGAAATCGCGACTCCCAGTTATGTAAAACAATAATCAATAAACAAATCGATGACATGCTTAAAAATGATATTGAACAAGCCAGCAGTGAATGGTCCGCGCCTCTTCTAATTGTGCCTAAAAAATCTGAAGATGGTATTAAGAAAAGGAGAGTGTAGGATTTTGCATTTATCTGCGCGCGCCGCACTATTACTACTATACGCTAATAATTGTAACAAAAAATGAGACGAGTCGAGGAGATGTAAATTGATTGTTAAACATAGAACAACACAAAATAAAAACAGCAGCTAATTGGAAAAACCGACTAATACATTAAATCAACAAGAAATTCAGGAGACTTTTTCAAGCAAGGAGGGACGCTCTTGCAATTCAAAACAGAGAGTGGTCATTGATTACAGACAACTAAATAATAAAATACACGACAATAAATTTCTGTTACCGGATGTGAGATAATGGACTCATTATCCGATGCGGTATATTTTACACTTATTGATTTTAGTCAGGGTTACCATCAGGTTGAGGTAGATGAGAAGAGCAGGGCTTTTACAGCATTTTCTACTGGTATGGGGTAATATCAAATGAAGACATTACCGATGAGATTAAAAATTAGTCCAAGTAGTTTTTCTAGACTGATGACAGTTGCAATATCAGGTCTGAATAACAAAAAATGATTTATTTATCTGGCTGACTTAATTATTTTCGGAAGAAATTTGGAAGATTTGGAAGTAAACCAAAAATTAAATCCACTTAAATGTGAGTTCCTTTAATAACCAATTCTTTATCTGGGACATATAATTACCAACGAAGGTGTTTTGCCAGAGCCAGCGAAAATTGATGCGTTAGTTAAATATCCAAGACATACTAACACCGATGAAGTAAAACGATTTGTTGCGTTTGATAATTACTACAGAAAATACATACCAAATTTTGCTGATATTACTTCACCATTAAGCTAACGCCAAAGAATGAATATTTTGAATGGAATGGTGAATGCGAAGGGGCGTTTTTAAAATTGAAAACTCTATTAACTAATCCACCAGTTTTGGAATTTCTCGATTTTTCAGAAACAAATCAGTTTAGATTACAGACTGATTCTTTCGGTTTAGTTATTGGAGCAATTTTAACTAATTCGAATAATAAACCTATTGCTTACGCAAGTAGAAGTCTAAATAAAGCAGAAAGGAATTATCCAACAATCCAAAAGGAGACCTTACTTCTTCGGTAGAAAATTTAAGATTTTCACTGATAATAAGCCACTTTTATATCTTTTTAACCACTCAGATCTATCGAGTAGATTAACAAAACTTAGACTTTGAATTCAAGAATATAATTATGAAATAGAATATGTCAAAGGAAAAGAAAACGTCACCGCAGATGCTTTATTAAGAACAGTACTTACATCTGAAGAGTCGAATGAGATGTCTGATATAGTGATTGCAGGTTATGATGAGAGCTCAAAGGCGAATCGTAGAAAACATTGTAAATAATGACCAAGATACATATAATGATAGTAAGCTATTGCGGACTGATCACCCAAAAATAGTTGAAATCTTAAGAAAGCCAAAAAAAACTGGGTGGAAATAAAAGTCTTGATGCAATGTGTAAAACATTAGGAATATCGAAATTATTTATTGTGAAGAATGAAACTAATCAGTACATTGTAGAAGAATTAGTGAAAGTAATGTGCGAATCTTCTTTATTATATGACACAAAATTATATGTAGTGACTGAAGCAAAACAAATAACCGATAATGACAAAAATTATCCTAAACAATATTTATATTTTATATACAAGTGGTCATTCAGGCATGTTAACTAACATTAAAAAATTCAATTTCTGGCCAGGCCTTTATCACGACGTTGTAGAATTTGTTAAAAAATGTGATAAATGCCAAAGGTATAAACATAGTAAATATGTTCGTGAACTAATGGTAATTACCGATACTGCAGTAGTAGGCCCATTAGAGAAAGACAAAAATGATTTTATCTGCATACTAACGCTTCAATGTGACTTAACAAAGTTTGTGGAGGCTGGCTTATCCACTTAAAAATAAGGATGCTACCTCAGTTGCTAGTGTTCATTTAAAATTTTATACTTCGATATGGGGTTCCTAGAATATTTATAAGAGACGGTAAAGAATTTGAATCTCAAGTAATAGTTGATACTTGTCAATTGTTGCAAATTGAAAAAAAAAATAGCACTGCATGTCATTATGAAACAAATGGAGCATTAGAAAATTCTCATAAAGTTTTAGGGTCTTATTTATGAATGTTATCAGATAAACAAAAAGGTTGTTGGAGCGAATGGGTATCATATTGGTGTATTGCATACAATAATACGGTACACACAGAAACGGCGTCAAGCTTGTGTTTGGTAAAAATTGTAGACAGCCTAAGTTACTAAATATGGGAAATGTAGAACCCATGGTCAATATTTATAATTATCCATTAGAACTTAAGTATAGATTGCAGATGGCACATATGGACGCTAAAGAAAATTTAGTTTAAAGCCAGTGTAAAAGGAAGACAGGATACGATAAAATAGTTAATCCAATAAATTACAAACACAGGGACAAAGAGTTAATAAAAAGTAAAACGAGAAATAACTTAAGTGAGGGCTTTGGTGGACCATTCAGCGTTGTGGAAGACTGTTCGTCCAATGTAATATTTGTGAAGAATGGTAAACATTTAACTGGGCATAAAAATAGAACGAAACTTTATGCGTCATAGTAAAATAATATTTGTAGTTGTAGTATTCATTGTTGGATATGGTTTGATTTATTTAGCTAAGAGATACGAAAACAAGAATATATTGTAACGAAGCACTTTTTACGATGCTCCGCCGGGGTAGATGATCGGGTAAAGGGGATGAAATAAACGTAGAAAGAGGCCACCGTCTTGACGATGAACAATAGCCATTAGATTTCCAACAATTTACATTTAACAATTAACAGGATGGTTCGGGATTTCAGCACACATGCAATCTAAAAAGACATGGTTTACATGGCTTACTCCCCGAGACCTAACAAACACTGTCTTAATAAATATTACAATTAACATAATCACACAAAAATTTGCACAGGACAGTTAAAAAGCCGACCGCACGCGACATCTCTGAGCGACCGGCATATTGTTTCGCCTCATCTGCCCCTAACGAGAACCACGTTTCTTGTTTTTTCAATGTAAATAAACAACACGAACGGGGGCTTGAAGTTCACACACACAGGCGAGCAGTAACCCTGAAGATCGATGACACAATGGACGACGAAAACATGGAGCATCGGGAAGAGAAGACTTTCACCACCGGAATGGTCCTGGTCGATGACCGTAGATCGCCGGGCGACGAACGGCTATGCGTCCCATCAAGGACGGCTATGATGGACGAGGAGCAGAGCTAGGGGATTCCGAGACCGACTTTTGTCTGCATTGCTGCAGAAATCCACTAATCCCTCTCACCACAACTCCCCATAGCCTGAGTGAAACATACTGCGAGGGCGTTGGACTGATGTCGCCATCACGGGACCGATGACGCTGGGTCTCCTCCGGAAATGATGCCCCCACACGACGTAGGCCACGAAGAGGACGAAGACGAAGACGACGATGAAGACGAACAGGTCAACGGCGACTCCAGACATCTTCTTCTTCCAGAGCTCCTTTGCAACACGTTGGGCGCCATATGCAACGAAGCAGTTTTTCCGGTGCTCCGCCGGGGTAGATGATCGGGTAAAGGGGATGAAATAAACGTAGAAAGAGGCCACCGTCTTGACGATGAATAATAGCCATTAGATTTCCAACAATTTACATTTAACAATTAACAAGATGGCTCGGGATTTCAGCACACGTGCAATCTGAAAAGACACGGGCTACGTGGCTTAAAAAATGGCCTATATGCCATAGTTCTCCCATAAAAAATGCCCTAAGGAGATAAACGGATATCCCGTATTCTGTCCACAAATATTTTCCCAATTATTGATCGTTTAAAACGGCCATTATAAATAAAACTTCGATTAGAAACTAAAACTAAATCCCAAAAACTAATTGAAAATACACACGAACGATATCCGAACTAGCTGTGATATCCAATACTGCTCAAATAAACCCTGAAGACCAGGTTGCTGTAGAAATCAAATATTTAAGAATGTAAGTTGAACAAAAGGATCTAACAATTAACAACATGGAAGGAACCAATAACTCCTTGCAAAAACAAATTAATATTATGGAATTGATCAATGGCAATTGCATTCAACCAAAAGAACATGAAAAAAAGGAAAAGACTGTGTGCCCTATGCAACTCAAAATTGACAAGTATAACCATAATAAAACCAATAATATCAATACTTTAAATGAAGGACCATCGAAGAGGAAAGAAATTGTCGATCATAAGACGCCTAAAGGTCCCAATAGAGGAGTCCCAAAACAAACTGGTGCTATCAATCTAAATCCTTTACCAGATAGTCGAAAAAGCATGCAGCCCAGAAAAATAAAACCCAATGACCCAGGTGGCGACAACAAACAATCAAAGCAAGAAGTATATGTACAGAATTGTATAAGTACAAAACTCGCAATCCAATAAGGAACATAAAAAAGGCATTCTTATTCGTGACTCGTCTTGAACCAGAAACGACTGAAAATGACGTTAAAACTGCCCTAAGTGAAAAATGCCTGATGTTTTGTGTGAGAAGTTGCAAACAAAATCGCAGCACAATGCCTCTCTTAAAATAACCATTAACTTCTCAAATTTTGAGGCGTCTAAGTTCCTGACCTATGGCCGAATGGTGTACACGTTTCTCGTTATTTTCGAAGGAAGGAGCTTACGGATTACGTGACATAGTATCAATTAAAAATAAAATAAAGAGTATGTAACAAACAATAGTAGCATTTTAGCAAATTTGGCGTTGACTGAGACTAGACAAATTAGTGATATTGACGATTTCGAAATAGAAATCGAAAACTATGAATTAATTCCATGTGATTCGACTAGTGGGCATACAGGAGGGGTTGTATTATACATGTACATGGGTAATAAATACAATAAAAAAAAAATAATTGTTGAAGATATGACATTATGGTTATTGTCCATTGAGTTAAGACTGGACAATAAAGATTTTAATGTCACGTGCATATACAGATCAACTAATACATCAAAATTAGGTTTTTTAGACTACTTTGAAAATTATATAAACAAGTTTTCCGAGAAATATTCAGGGACGATGATAGTGCTAGGGGATTTCAATATAGATTATAGTAAATGCAATGTTGATATTCGAAACGTCTAAAAATTATAATTTAAGATAATGGCTGTAAACAACTGATCAATAGCCATACTAGATTAACAGACGACAGAGAGACCACAATTGACCTGGTAATAAGAAATTTCAATAGTTTAACAGTTGCGGTGTTAAATGAAAAGAAAAATAACTGATCACCTGTGTGACATTACCCAAAGAAATAAAAAAGCAGTACGAAGTTAAGTATGGTCGAACTAAAAAATATGACAATAACCAATTAAAAACCAAGCTAACTACTTTTGCTAAAAATTTTAAATATAATGTTAGGGACTTAAATGTTAAGTATCAAAATTTCCAGGATGGAATACAGAAGGTAATTGATGAAGTTAGACCTATTAAAAAAATATAAGTTATAGCGGCAAACACTGGTATGATGAAGAAATATTAACAGCAATGAAAGAAAGAGATAATAAATATAACATTTTTACCTTAACGAGGGAAAAAAACTAACTGGGACCAGTACAAGAAACCAAGAAATGCTGTAGTAAATTTGTGTGAATTAAAAAAAAGATAAACTATGAAAAAAATGTGGTATACAATAAAAAAACTAATTTCATCAACAGAATATGGTGTTCAAAAAGAACTGTTGCTTCACAATCAAAAAATAAGACAAGAAAATTTGTCAGACTCTAATAACAATTATTTTGTGAGCAGTATTCATGAATTAATAACTCAATTGCCAGCAAAATCATCTAGCCCAATTCAATGTACAAGTAAAACACCTTCAAGATACAAGAAAAACTTGCTAAAATATTTAAAAAAATTCTGCACAAAAACCAGAAAGATAACTACCATCTCACCAATTGCAAAAAAAAAACACCAGGCAAATAGAGAAATTTCGCCCAATAAATATGTTACCAACCTTTGAGAAGGTACTAGAATCTGTCAGATATGAACAATTAATTTTATTAACGAAAGTAATATCCTATGTAAGTACCAATCGGGGTTTAGAAAGGGACACAATTGCGAAAGTTCTCTCCAACATTTATGTGACGAATGGAAAAATAATATGGATAAAAATAAACATACATTGGTAGCATTTTTGGAAGTTAAATGAAGTTTTGAAACCATAAATCGTAAATTATTAGTTAAAAAATTAAACGAAATTGCAATCATAGGTAATGCGTTAATATGGTAAACAAACTATCTTGAAAATATAAAGCAAAGAGTTTAGTACATCCAAAATTTATCAAAAGACATTGTATTGTATTGTATTGTATTTATTTAAGGTTATAAGACAATAGTCCTTATATACGTCATAAAAGTAATAAATAATGGTAAATATATATATATATATATAATGTCACATAAATTGGTATAATCACGTTAGGGTTGAATCCCCTAGGTATTCGTCAAAGTAAAATATACTTTCCTAATTAATATGTCCTTTACTTCTCTATAAAATGATTTATTGTCAAGATTTTTAAATTTCTGCCCTAATTTGTTATAGAATGTAATCCCCCAGTATCTAGTACCTGTGTTGCTTTTATTTACTCTGATTTTTTTGTTAGTTAGTAGTGCGTTGTATCTAGTGTTGTATTGATGAATGTCTTTTGGTACCCTGTATTCGGTATGGTGTGTGTGAACGTATACAAGACAAGTAAGTATATATTGCGAGGGCAGTGTCAATATTCCAAGCTCA
>JASKGO010002184.1:0-13881 GCA_030556065.1 Holobus sp. GC000080
TATTCCAAAAGATGTCCCCCTAACAACAAAAATTGACGTGTCTCAGTGATTTTTCTTAAAATGAGTAGTTTTCATGTTATTCCGGGTGGATACTTTTCGCTGGGACACCCTGTATAAAGAAATAGAGAATTACACATAAAAAATATTTCAGAACCAATGAAAAAAAGGGAATGACGATAAAAACGTAAGAAAATTAAATAAGCCCAGACTTTTTATAAAATAAAGGAAAAAGTGTGAATATAAATTTCGACTCACTAAAAATGCATTACACGGCCTTTAAATAATAAACTAAATGAATATAAAATTGGGCACGCACTGCAAGAGCAGCTCCTCCATCCCCTTGAACGAGTGCCAGCCTCGCACGTATTACAATTCCGCGGCAAATGCGGCGGCGAGGAAAAAAAAACCTGTTGAACAGGGAGCTTTGTTCCATCTGGAGACCATTAATTACTAATAATAAGTATAGGGGCCAAAGTGTGCGAGGACGAATATTTAATTGCAGGTCGCTTAATTGGTTTAAAGGGGCTTGGCTGCGGTGCGTGGAGGAAGTGGCATTCTGTGCGTGTATTTACACGTTGTGCGTATAGTTTTCCGTGTTAGGCACACAGTAGTAAATTTGAAGGCGAACCGTATGTTGTTCAAAAGCAGAGTACGAGCCGCGCCGCCGTCTGAATACAAAGCGACCCATTATCCTTGTAATGATATTCCGCAACCCTTAAGTTCGGCACACAGAAAGAGCAATCGAGAGGAGACGACGCGCTCCGCTCCTGGAAGCTGCGTTGTACTGCGCTCGCGGGCCCATAAACGCTCCTATTTGTTAATTAGTCACTCGAATTATTATCATTATTATTATTAAAGGTGAATGTTTGCGAATGTTTCAGGTTGCATGGGTGAGGGCCGAGGACCAAACGGTGCTCAGTCTGCACACGAAAGTGGTGACGCATAATTCCCGGATCAGCGTCACTCACGACAATCTGCGCACTTGGCAGCTCCGCATCAGGCAGCTGAAGGAGTCGGATCGCGGATGCTACTTGTGTCAGGTTAATACCAATATCATGAAAATGCAGCAGGGCTGTTTGGACGTATACGGTAAGTGTTAAATTATTAGCCGGCATCGCGACATCGTTAAATATTTTGGTATAATATGCGCGACGCTTTATGGACCATAAACGGTTTCCTATAAGATAACATTTAACAGTGGGAAAACTTAATTTTATTTGCTTTCAATTCGATTTTTCTCGTACTTCAGTGGTTTTTTCTTTTTTTTTTCCAACCATTAAACACGTTTAATAGTTTACGAATTTTATTTTAATGAGCCAAAGGTTATCAGGGAAATTGCAGGTTCCATAAACTGTTGACCGATTAAATGGATTTATTTTCTGAAACCAATAACCATAAAATTAATTTATGATGTAGTATAACTTCAATTATTCAAATTGAAGCCGAAGCGATCATTTTTTAATGATTTTTCCGAATATGTTTTCAGACTAAAATTTCTATGAGGAATTCACAATGTGAAAATAGCTCTAGGTTGCCATTTAAAAATCACAAGTTTAGGTCATTTCCAGTTAAATTGGCAAAGACGTTCAACCTTACTTATGGCTGGAACAAATTTGTTTTTATTTAAAAAAAATTGGTTGGTAAATAAATGGAAGTGATATTGTTGTGACCCTGTAGATTTGTACAGTTTTAAAATTTAATTAATTTAATTTTTCCGTTTTCACCTAGTATTTTGAGACTAAATTTTGAGAACAACCTGCATCCAAATATATTCTTCAGTTTGGCAATTTTTTTAATATTTTGTTTTGAAAGAGATTATGAAATTTTTTTACTTATTTTTAAAACCAACTTTTAACAGCAATTACGAATATGAAGACGCCGATTAAACCCAAAGATTAAATGATACATAAAATAATAAAAACTGAAAAAATATAGACCAGTCTTTTATGACATTTACTCCTGCATGATATATTATAAAATTTTAAGTACATAAAACTGTGTTTAAAGTTACGAGTTATGAAAGCCATTCTAAATTTATCAATTTTGACAATAAAAAAATTAATATTTCCGAAAGTTATTAAGATATAAGAATTAAAAGAGTATCAAAACAGTTTTTATTTTAAGGCCTAATTAAAATTAAAGTAAAATACATTTTATACAAAATATAGAAATTGGTAATAACATCCGCTATAAATGAAAATCATCATGGATAAATTGCTACACTGAAATATTTAAATTTTTAACTTGCTTAGAAGTTAAAAATATTTTAACGGACGTGTTCAGTCAATGATGGTAAAATTTAAACTAACGAAGTAACTGAAAGACTAGATTCATTTCGTCATAATCTAGGTAAATTAGGAATTTCGCCTCTCTTTCAGTTCCTTTGTAATATTTATTTGAGATTTTTGGCCACTTTAAAAGAAGTAAATTTCTAATAGAAAAGGCTTTATTCATTTCAGATTATCTGGCCGCGGCCGTTTTAGAAGGCTGGTAATTAATAACTGGACGAAACTATTAAAACTATTAAAATTTTCATATAATTGAATAGGGGAATTTTAAAATGGGCCACCTGAGCTTTCAATCAACTGTTCAATCAACTGTTGATTTTTAAAAAGCACCTATTTCTTTTTTTTTTTCATTTGGAATCTAGGGTCAAGTCTTGATTCAAAAATAGGAATTTCATGAATTTTTATTGTTTGTGGTCACATTAAATTCAATTTTAAATTTCACTTTAAGTGACTGGGAATGGGATTTAAATGCTTCCCAGCCATCTCTGGCTTTGTGTTAAAATTACGATATACCAAAAATGTCAATTTTAACTGAGTTATTAACGAAAATATATTACCGATTTAGTTTTTGGGCTAGAAGTCAATTTTTTCAAATGGCACCAGGCACCACTAATAAAAATAAATCGAAATGATAGTAACTTATTTTATATTTTGCTTATTTTTGATCAGTTTAGTTATTAAAAATAAAATTAAATTCAATTGTCTTTAAAAAATTCTACATGAAAAATGGAATTCAACAAAATGTCGTTTTATACTGCAAAACGTAAATTTTTTCTGTATGGTTCAATGTGCTCTGCAATTTTGCTCTGACCTATAGCCTTCTCGAGAGCGTATTTCTATAAAGAAAATCGAAATATGGATCTTTATCTTATGTAGTATACTTCAAGAATTGCAATAGAACTTTACTATAATTCTATACATTTTACTTAATAACAAAAATTTTCATTTCTTAGTGTTTGAAAACTTTAATGCTTTATAAGCACTTTTTCTTTTTATTATATTTTTATAACAATAGCTTATTTTTGCTTAAAAAAATTATAATTATTATAGGTAGAGTTTATAACAATATTTTTTTTTTATTTCTAATTCCCCATATTAATTTCCCAATGATAATTTATATTTTATCTGGAATCTCTGCATGTCCTTCAATTAAGAAATAATGGAAATAAGGAAGTAACTTAACTGGTTATTGTCACCATGATTAAAAACTAAATCCAAACATAACCAAAGATTAAAGTAATGAAATTATTTACTGTCCTAAAAAGGTTCCCTAAAAATATTTTATCGCAATATGCAAACAAAATCAATTCTTCCATCGGGTGTCATTTATAATGATATACCTAAGTAAACGTAAGAAAAGATGAAAGGGACCATGCAAAAAAAAAAGGAAAAACGCTGCCTAAATAATACATTCGTAGGTCCCATGAAATTTTGCTAAAATTGAACCGAACGAAAACACAGTTAGACGTTGGTTGGTTGGTTGGTTGGTGTTAGCAGGAGTGTGTTGTAAGGATAAACGAATGAGTAGAAGAGGCCGCTCCGTTGAATTCCGGAGCACCTGGGTCGTGATTAATAGCAGTCGGTGGAAATATAAGGGCAACAACACGCGGCTGTCTTCATGGTCGTCCTTCCGTAACATCCCCACTGGAAATTTCCGCGTTTATATATTGATGATGCCCGTCAAAAGTTGACAATTTATGTGTATTCGTTTCCTTTGCAATGGCAAATGCACGAAATGCTTTTTCTTCTTGCTTCTATATATAGATGTACGTAGTATGGTCGCTCTATACGTATAGAGAACACAGAACTTTGAGGGTATTTCACGACGCGTCCCACTGCGGATATCACAAAGGTTGAATGAACGTTATTAAATTTTAGCTTTTCATTAATTATTCGCTTCACGATATGTCTACTGACTCGCTAATACCTTTACCAGTGAGCTATGAAATCGTATTTTCCGAAATTACAGTCTCTAAATATTAGAGCCCGAACCGGATATGTACCAAATGGTTGTTCTCAAAACAAAGATGTTTTTTTCACATGTATCTTATTGTATTAAGTTATTATATAGTAATTAAATGGTTCACTTTTCAGGTTATCTAAAACTACATCGAAAATTTAACTTTTGACTGAATTCCATTTGTCCCAAATTAACGGATTATAATCCATTATAGATTATTATTATAGATTCCTTAAAAAATCATGAATTATCAAAGATTAATCAACTTAACGGGTATTAATTATTTCAATTAGAAAACCTATAGTATATCTAATATTTAAGTAGCTTGAAACAAATTTTAATAATTGTGTCATAATTAGTTAAAAAAGAAGCAAAAACATTTTTTTTTATGTCTGATCTCTATTCATTTCACTTTAATTCTTTTTAAAATCTCTTGTGTTCTTCATAGAGGGTGTTTTCAATTAAATTATTAACATTTTAAGGAAAAAATATTTTTTGCTGAAAATTCTGCAGATTATTTTTGGAAAGATCAGTTTTTACTCAATAATAAACTGTGAAGGCGTCGGGATAAAAAAATTAATCAAAAAAATTCCTACTTTTGTTTTTACATTTTCTGGTATATTAAGATGCCTTGTGCATTACTTTAGATTACTAAACTATAGAAATAGAATCATTCCGTAATTATTTTTATTAAATAAGGAATGAAATACTTTTTCCGTCCCAAATTATGGCATACAGTTCGTTAAAAATCATTAATTAGTGAAGATAAACCAACTGATTTTAATCGTTCCAATTAAAAAAAAACAATAGTACCTATATCTAATAGTTAACTACTAACAAATTTTAATAATTGTGTCATAATTTGTGGAAAAGTATCAAAAACATTTTTTGCAAATGTCCATTTGATCTCTATTCGTTTCACTTTAATGCTTTTCAAAATCTCTTGTGTTTTTCATAAAGAGTGTTTTCGATTCAATTATTTACTTTTTAAGAAAAAAAATTTTTGGAAAGATCAGTTTTTACTCAATAATAAATTGTGAAGGCGCCGGGATCAAAAAAATTCCTACTTTTGTTTTTTCATTTTCTGGTATATTAAGATGCCTTGTTCATTACTTTAGATTACTAAACTATAGAAATAAAATCATTCCGTATTTATTTTTGTAAAATACGGAAGAAATGCTTTCTCGTCCCAAATTGTGGCATACATTTCTTTAAAAATCATTAATTAGCGAAGATAAATCCATTTAACGGGTTTTATTCATTCCATTTAGAAAAAACTATAGTATATCTAACATTTACTTAAACTTAAAGCAAATTTTCACAATTATCTCATAATTAGATCAAAAAAAGAACTAAAAACATTTTGTTTTTTGCAAATGTCCGTTTGATCTCTATTCATTTCACTTTGATGCTTCTCAAAATCCCTTTTGTTTTTCATACAGGTTGTTTTATTCAATGATTGCTTTTTAAGAAAAAAAATGTTTTTATCTGACATTTCTGCAGACTATTTTCGGAAATATCCGATTTTAATAAATAAACTGTGAAGGCGTACGAAAAAAAATATAATAAAAAAATATATTACTTTTGTTTTCACATTTTCTGATACATCAAGATGCCCGAGGCATTACTTTAGATTACTAGACTAGAAATATAATTTTCCCATATTTATGTTACAAAATAAAGAAAGAAATACTTTCTCCGTCCCAAATTATGGTATAAGTTTCTTTAAAAATCTTTAATTACTTTACTTTGTAGATTTTAATCATTACATCATGAGCAACAATGCTATTTAATATTAAAGTGGTACTCTATACTTACTGAAAGTAAATTTCAACAGTTTGTTAAGAAACAAATATTGTAGATACAAGAAAAAAGATACCTAAATATCAAATGTTGCCTTTCAAAAAATAAAAGAAGGAAATTCGGTACATTATGCACAAAGTGAAAACATTACTTGTAAGCTATATTCCTTCACATATTTAAACGTATATGCTCGTATACTATAGAGTCTTATTTGTTGCTTCATGGCAGTAAATTTGAAATGAAATTATCCCGAGTGAAAGCATCCAGAGGGAAACGGTATATTTCAACAGTGTAGTTGTCTTCAATTTTCACTTGTACTTTGCTTTCACTTTAGGTTATATATTACCCAATAAATTTATAAATGTGTTACACATAGAACACTTCTGCGTACACTATCCTAGTGTATCCTTTGCAAGTGCTTTACAATAAGGGAATGCGTAAATGTATCTGTTAGGAAAATGTTGCCCGCCCACGCCGTACACACACAGAGATACGGAATTCGTTCGGCAGGAAAGGCATTCGCATCCGGATCGGATTTAACCCTTGCGCAAAGTTTATCATTTATCGAAGAATATGCTCGCCAGATATGATTATTGATTACTTCGGAATTCCGGACTTCCTGTTCTCTGTTTAAGGTTAAATTAACGTATGAAATATGTTGCTGTCGTTTGCATAAATTCAACTTTTAAATTACTGGTTTAATACTTTTAGAAAAGTTTAAACTTTTAAAATTTAGTTTTGCTTGGTTGCGTCACAGACGAATTATGAATTTCAAGGATTTGCGTCTCTAAATGTTTAGTCAAAGCCTTTATTTTATTCCAGAAAAATTGTTGGAAAAAGATACTATACATCATCACTTTAAGTAATGTTTAGATAAGTTTAGATCAGTCTCGATTAAACTTTTATTAATAAACTTTAAAGTTTCCGATGAGCTTCTCGCTCTCGACATTTTTTTTTAAATTAGTATAAATACCTCGACTTAATGGTTTCCTTGGTGTCCTTGGAATATTCTTAATTACGTTATAAAAATAATGAAAAACTTTGGGATTTGATGGCTTCTGGCGTGGTATAATTTGCCCTCAAATCTCAATTAGTATTTAATTTTTAAAATTTACCCGCCCAATAATTACAATAAAAAATAAGTTAAATATCAAACTACTTTATTCTTAACAATAACTTCAAATGATCTTCAAGATTATGTACTAATTAAAGTTTGTATTATTTCATTAATTAGTGTAGTGTAATAAGGTGTGTAACGAAATTACAGAGAAAATATTTAGTTATATTTTTCTTTTTAGTATACTTTATACCCTTAAGCATTCGAATCGAAAAGAGGAAAATATTTGTCTCTCTTGAAGTTTCTAAAAATAACTTTGTGCTCGAATAAATATTTAATGTCGTTCGCTTCGCTACTGTTACTTTTTGCATTCGCTTGCACGCTAAAAATAACATCGCAGAAGAAAAAAAGCGAAAAACCAACGGAAATTACAATAAATGCATACAGTGTTAATAAACAAACAGCCTTCAGTTTTATAACGAATCATAATTGGAAATCTAATGACACTCTTATTACGTATACTTTTTTTATCAAGATCGATTTGAAATTTCCGTAGTATTGGTGTTACAACAACAAGCAAGTTCTTATCAAACAGAAATTTATCAGATTCAAGAATCATTAAACAACATTTGTATGGGATTAATTATTATTAGATAACTGAATACGTAAAATTAAGTTGGAAAATGGTGATCACACTTTGGGACTAATTAAGGAGACTTTCTTGTAGGAAAATTGGAAAAATAATTAACCCAAATGCAGCCGGTGGTGCGCAAAAGTAATCTTGGCTGGCGTAAATAAATGATTGATTCATTACTTAGCAGATACTAAATGGAATGGTATATTTATTGTACGGGTGTTTCGTGACTCAAAGTAATTACTTTTCAATTCGAAAATTTCGTTAATGCAGTTTAAAGTTATTAGTTGCAATCGAAACGGTGCGAGCAGCCGAGCAGCAGATAGAGAAGCAAAGAAGTCATCGGCTAAATTGAGCGAAACAATTTAATTTCATTATCTGCTAGTGGCAGAGACTAACTGGGGACATTTCCCATTTTATCTGTTTCGCCACTTCTATCCCTCTGTTATCTCTACTTCAGTTATGCTGTTTTTGGTTTTTGGTCAGTTGAAGTTGATTCGTCGCTTTTTACAATTCTGTTTTTAATGCTCAATGCTTTCGACCCTCGAACTTTTATTTCAGCCGATTAATATTAACAATTCACTTTTATTGCTAGTTTTTATTCGATAACATTATTGTTAAGTGTCCTTTATGGCGGCAATCTATAAATTGCTTTTTAATATTCATCTTTTTTTCTTTACTTTTTAATATTCGTTTATAATAATGAAACTTTTTGAAGCATACATAATGCGGCTATTGTAGGAATTTTAAAATAGCCAGGATGGCCTTTCAATTGTTTACTTTTCTACCAATTTTCATAAAAGTTTGCTTATTTGAAAAAAATATAATTTCAGATTGAATAGTGTCATTTTTTTTAATGGTACTTGAAATTGTAATAAATTCCGTTGCTTGGTAGATTTTAAGAGATAAGTTTTCCATGCATTTTTCTATTTTTTTTAACTTCCTATTACCATTTTCTTTCTTCAATTAGGCAATAGAAACAGCATTTTCAAGAATACCCTGTATTTTCTAGGAATGAATTTTATTAATTTCTACCTCTGTAATAAAAAAAAAATCATTACATTTTTGTACAAGCAAGAAGCAATCTTTCCGCCATTTTTCATTAAAATATAACCGAAAAAGTGA
The DNA here is from genome assembly GCA_030556065.1 of Holobus sp. GC000080. Lineage (NCBI taxonomy): Eukaryota > Metazoa > Arthropoda > Insecta > Coleoptera > Staphylinidae > Holobus > Holobus sp. GC000080. The sequence continues at coordinate 8,868 of JASKGO010002184.1, forward strand.
AGGAAAAATAACACCCACTGTAATATTTATGCAGTAACAAAAAGCGCACAGGCGGAAAGCAAACAAAAAACAATTTGCAAAGGAACATCTGAAGTTTACATCTAAAAGTTCTCTTTAATAATAGCGACAAACGAGAATTAACTCAAAGCGCGAGTTCAGTTGAAAGATCATCTGTTTTGCGCAAACTTTTAATTGGCTCTTTAATCTTTTTATTTTCTTTTTTTCCAAAAAAAAGAAAAGAAGGGCCTTTAAAAAGAATAAACTCAACGAAAGTCCGAGTTGGAACAAAATAATTGCTCGAGTGCGGAACGAGAGAGCCGGACGGGCGAAAAAAAAGTATTTGTTCAAATGTAGGAAAAGTTTTTAGCCGAACAACATTTGATTAATTAAAAGTAGAAAAACAAAACTAAAATTAAATAAAAGTTTCCCGTTTGTTTGCTTCGGGTGACACGACAAAAATGCATATCGCTTACCAGAGCTTTTTCGGCGATTTTTTTTTTTCCTTCACTCCAACAGTCCGTTTGTCCTTTGCCGATGAAAGGATCACTCGCAGCTATACTTTTGCCTCTACCCTACGTTTTTGCTCTTTGTTCTCTCCGTCTCCTTCGCCCCTGCAATTTTTCGCCGGCTTCGCGAAGAGATGCAAACAAAGAGGAGACGATGCGTAAAACGCTTTATGTACTTTTTCACAAAATATTATTATTTCTCTCGAGACTTGTTTTTGCTGTTCGTAATATTTTGACACCTATACAGGGTTATTATTAATATGAATTATTTCATGTTACGGCAATTGTTTTGGGATAACTATACGTAAAAATTATTTTTTCACTAATAAAATTTTCAAGCAATTCCCAGATACGAAGAAATTGCTTTAACTGTCTGTCACTTCCGGTTATATCGGAAATAGGGGTTAATTTTACTTTCCTCAATTTTAAGTTCTCAGTTTGATTCTTCTGTGAAAATAAAGTCAATTTTTAATGAAAAAATCATATAAACGAAGCAAATGCCTTTTGCAAAAAACCCTGTATTTAAAAACCCTTTTATAATTCAAAAAAAGGTGACTGTAATGAATCCGTCAGTTGTTTTGTTGTTTTTCGTTTCGTATTCATTACTGACTTTGAATAAGCGAAAAATATTTGCATGTTTCAATTTTACTTAATTTTCATTGTAATAAATTTTGTTTTGTTTTTGTTTGAATAAAAAAAACCTCTAGAAGTTCATTACCAATGTATAAATTAAATGGATATTTTTTTAGTGTAAGGCAAAATAATAAAGTGTTAAAAAGGGTTATTTATTAATTTGTTGAAGCTAAAATTTAAAGCATAATGAAAGCAAACAAAGGCTTCGGGCGTAAAAATAAAAGTATAAAGAGTGGAAAAATAATAACAACAGCAAAGTTATCTAGAGTATTTCGCAATTACACCCACGAGATAGAATTTGCTGGAAACATTAAGCGTTCTAATTGTGCATAGCTTTTGTATATTAATGTATACCCATGTTCTGCTAAAATTTACGCAGTATTTATTAAAATATGCAAAATAGAAAATTGAAACAATGATTAAAAAAATATTACCTTTACAATATTATTTAATTTTTTAATTAATCAATCTATTTTAAATATTTCTCAATTAATGTTATAATAATAAACCATATTTCTGCAGAAATATTTTTAGTATTATTAAAAAATTATCTGATATTATTGATGATTAATAAAATTACTAGGTGATTGTTGCTAAATCAGGGCTCAAATATTTTTAAAACTTTGAAAAACAAAATTATTTTAACTTAAATTTGGGATTACTTTTAAAAATTTACAAGAACAATTAATAAATGTAATAATTAGTCAACAAAGTTCTTCGGTCAATCTAAATTAGCCGGAATTATGGGTAATAATTTAGGGGATATACACTTAAAAGATACAGCCAGTCGATAAGAGATTTTGCATTACCGAAATTTGAAAATAAAATATAAAATTTTAATTAAGGACAAAAATATTGGTAAATTTATATAAATTATGCAAAATTATTGAAGTTGAATTATAAATTGATACTTTAAACAGCTTTCCATTCATTTGATAAAAAAAAAAACATTGTAAAGTAATTCAAAAATAATAAATATTACAAAATTTTTACACTTAAAATAATCAATGCATATCCAATCCGTGCCAAAATAAAACCAATCGAAAATGGTAAAAAGTTATAATATGCAAGTTTTAAAGAGTAAAAAACTACCCGCAAAATTGCTTACAGGACACAATAGAGTGGAAATAGGATTTTGCGCTGTAAACTTTTTTCAAAATAGCCAGAGGACTCGTTCGATTCGAGATAGAAGCACTGAAGAGGTGATTACCAATAGCCGATTATTCATAGCCGGCACGTTATTACACGAAAATGGTTCATTTCATAGGTCATTTAATGCTGACGGCACTATCGAGTTGGCTAAATAAACACTAATTATCCGCCACTAATAGGATTAAAAAATATAGCAATTTAAGACCAATTAAACAGCTAGTTTTTATAAGTTATTTAAATTCTAAAAGAATTATCAGCAGTTTTACATCTGCGGAAGGATCAGAAAGTCCCTGGGAGAAACTAAGCAAAAAGATTACTTACTGTATGCTTAGCATCTTAAGGAAGATAAGGAATATTTGGAGATGGCAGAATTGAAATACATATATTTCGAGTGCAATGGAAATAATATTTTCCACTCTCTTCGACTTCTTGCAGCGCATAATAACAACACCATCGAGAATGTTTCCACGAGCGCGGAGCGAAAAGTAAGTGCTCCCTTTACGTTGAATGGGATGATGCAATCCGTCGCATTAATTAGGAGAAAGAGGGGCCGGGAAGAGTTTTGCAGGTCGATTCGATTTCTATATATACTATATATGCATAATTGAAATTTTTAATGAATGCTTTCTCGGTGCTCTTCACTTTAATAAAGTGCACACAGCCGATGAGAATTGTTTTCATTAAGCGGTACTTAATGGAAGTTTGCCGAAGCCAACACGGTGATTTTGCTGTTTGCGCTATGGCAACAAACAGCCTGTGCGAGCTGTGCAAATGAGGTCATACAATAGAACATTTGCGGTGGTTGTGCGCATTCGATATAAATATTAAAACCTTCTCGAATGGATGGTTTATGCATTGAATTACATTGTGCAAGTACTGGAACTTTTCAATACTCTTCTATTTGATGTTGAAACTGCAATTTGATTCGATATAGAGTTGTGCGTAATGCCGGAAATTAAAGGGAGGTATTCAATTGGCAGTGAATCGATGATTGGTAATTTTGGCACATATTATACTAATTTGGGTTTCCGGATGATGCGGCTGATGATCAAGCAAAATTATTTAAGAGATTCGAGTTATTGATATTTTAAGTAGAGATGAAGCGGATATCCGGAAACTATCCGGTATCCGGTCTATCCGGCAATTTTTTGACTATCCGGTTTTACCGAATAATCCGGTCCAATAGAGACCGGATACCGGATATTTAAAAAAAAACATAAACACTAAGTAAATGTGGTCCGCCATTTGCTAAAACGCCCCAAAATATGGGCAAATTTCCCCACGGGTTGGGATGTAATATAAGAAAGTAAAAAATAATTATACAAAGTCTTACAATTCCCAGTATTTAAACTTTTGTTTAATAAATTTGCAAAAAAGAAATCATTTATCTATTAACACTGCAAAAATAAATAAAAATATCCGGTCACCGAATATTCGGTTATCCGGTATACTGGGGTTGTCGAATATCCGGTATCCGGTGATCCGGCCAAACCACTATCCGATTCATCTCTAATTTTAAGCATTGACCAAAAATTTTTTATTTGATAATGAAAAATGTTAAAATTAGGGATTTTGTCAAAACCCTTGGGGAAACGATCAAATCACTGAGATGTTAATGTTAAAATAATTATCTTTAAGATCACTAACCTAGACTCTAAAGAAAAGATAGTGAAACTAGTGAAACAGTTTGATCAAATGTTAAACATACCTAATCTAGCTGAACTAAGCAGCATGATTTTTTTAGATAAAAGATGCTTTTAATCTTTTAATAACTAAATTGAAGCAACTGGGATTTAACCTAACCTATCCCAACCTCACCTAACTTACTAACCAGTCTATTATAGTATAGATCTTTTCATTTTTATTACTTTTTAAGTTTTAAACTGAACCAATTTTTAGCAATATTGACTTTGATCGTTACATTTACATATTTTGTCATTTCACTAAAACCTAACTAAAACAGTGTAGTGGTCTCGCCTATGAGTCAAAAATAACTTCTCGCCGTTAGTTATAAAATATAATTAATCCCTAATTGTAGGACTCTTATTCTAAATAACTATTTCAGTGGGGAAAGTCTGCTTTCCTTTTTTTTCTTAATTAAAATCCCTCTTTATTTTTATATTCAGAGATGTTTTGAAGCATAAATTTAAAAAATGTTAGTTGTAGATTTAGATGTCTGCTTCTGAATAATTGAAAATTATAATTTTAAATACAAATTTTTTTTTTAATTAATTAAGTTTTGTTAATAATTATAAAATTGTCCATAATAACTATTAAACAAGCCTTTAATCAAATGTATGCCGAATCAACAATACAACAGGCTCATTTCATTTTTTTAATGTTTTTAAATGTTTTGCATTTTACAATCACAATTGAAAAAGTTTTAATTAAAAAATAATTGACTTTGCAAATATAAAATTAATAACGATACTTATTGATTTAATAATTATTTATAATAAAATAATTATTTTGTTACTGATTATATTAAATTAATCGAAATGATAAATATAAATAATTAATGGACTGATTTTGATGAAATATAAAAAGAACCAGTTATTAATAAACTCTCCGAGCATAATATCAGCATAATACTACAGGGTCTTCGAACTTGAGTGGCCTATTAAATGTTTATGGAAACTACTTATTTTAGAAATCTGAGTCTTGGCATGACGTTCTTTTCGGCAGTGATCTACCTAAATCTAATATTCGCACACACGCTGAAC
>JASKGO010002190.1:0-10498 GCA_030556065.1 Holobus sp. GC000080
AGATATGGGTAGTGGTGTTTGGGTAGGCATCCCCATCACCATGGCAGAAGGACCTTCGGGTCGATAGCCTCCCTGTGCTCAAAGCACAGAAAAATACAAATACTACTACTACTATTTTAATGATTGTTTATTAAAAGCAATAATAAAAAATGCGTCCTTTAAAATATTAAAATTTAGATTTTCTTTTTAAATGAATTTATGTAGCAAAAAATTAAAATTAAAATGCGAAGTAGTTTCTAATTACTTTGCCAAAATTTTCTAAAACAATTAAAATTTGAATAAGAATTAAAAAAATGAATAAGAGATATTTTATGGTAAGATAAAATCACTTTTTAAATATAAAAAAATAAAATAAAAGAAGAAGTGGTGAAAATATGTATTTTGTTCTAATTAAAACAAATACATTATTCCTTTCTAAAGCAGTCTAATTTTTAACATTTAATAAATAAAATAAATATTAAATTCTTATGTCCCAAATTATATTATAAAATACATATTACTCCAGTAAATTTTATTGTATCTTCCCAATTTTTTTTTTAATGGGTGTTATTTTCATTTTATATTTTTAGGTGTTTCTTTTTTAGTAATAATGACAATCTGTTAAAATTGGTTTTGAGCATAAACCAGCATAAACATTTCTAAAATATTATACATAGCATTGATTTTCAAGATAAAATTAATAAAACCAATTTAGTTTATGTATCTTCTCTAATCAAACATTTTTAAAGAAATGTACTATACTATAATTGGAAACAAAGGAACTATTAATTCAATTTAATTATTATTATTGATTTCTTTCTTGAGAAGACTTAAGCAATGAACCCATAGCACGTTCAATTGCAGGATACAAGACTAGAAATATTTCTAGAAAAACAGAGCCTATAATTTTATGAAACGCTGATTTTCGAATGAATTAATTTAATGCTACTCGAAAAGTAATAAACTTAGATGCAAAAAATAATTTTAAAGGTTTTTAATTAAAAGTTTAATGCCCCAAACACTTAACAATTATATATATTTCGTACAAAACCCTGTTTGACATCACATTTTTCTTCAAATTGAAATATAATTTGGAACAGAAGTGGCATTTTTCATTACACTAAAATATCATTTAATAAAATAAAAATAAATGTATTGTAACACAATTTTTGGGTTTTAATTAATAATTAATTATGAATAAAATTTAATTCATATATTAAAAATTTATCTGAATGCGTTTTAGCATAATATTTCGAGATCACTTAGATAAGCATCTGATGTGAAGGCGCCGGACACCAATGACATTTACACACATTTAAGTAACAATTTTTATAAAAAAAAAAAACAACACATTTCTCAAAAAGAAAGAAAAATAAAGGTAAATAAAACCAATAAATCATTATTGGATATTACACAAACGAAATAAATGGTTTTCCGGTTGAAATAATAAATAATTAAATGCATCAATTAAAATAAGTGAAAACAAAACTTAACTAATAGATGCGATAAGTTTTAGCCTAGTTAATAGTTAGTTAGTTCTACACACACACACACACACACACACACACACACACACACACACATACAATGGATGTATGTATGTGTGTATGAAAATAGCGAGTGTTTGTGTTTCGAAAGGGAGACGGCGAGAGAGAATGTATAGTACGTGTATAGTAGTAGCTTTTACTCGAAGAGAGAGTCAAGTAAAACAAAGTTAATAAACAAAGTTAAACAAAACTCGCTTTCTACGCCACTCATCATCCCCTTTTGTATATGTATAAGCGTATAGTGTACGTATATGCCGAGTTTTAATATACTTAACATACTAATTATGATACGCTGGGGTGTGTTTTCTGTACGAGAAGCCAAGAAGCCTAGCAATAAGGAGAGGCCAAAGATGGAAAGCAGCGAACGAAATGACATAGAAATTTTCACAAGAAGACACAATAACAATAAATATTGCGCGTTGCGCAATGTACTACAAGCTCACACTTTCTTGATAATTTATTAATTATCTAATTATATCTATCTAGGTGTATGTATATACATACTACGTATATATATATATATATATATATATATATATATATACTGTACTACCATACTACATAGAAGGAATAAATTAACAATGGAAGCGATAAGACAAATCATAAAGCAGAGTCATTTAATATTATTATCAGGCAACGAGAGAAAGCAATTTGTGTGCGCACCGACTGTGCGTGCTACGGCGGCCAATCAATAAGCATAGCACACGAATTATTATTATTAATTAGGGAAATACGCGAACGGAATAATTCCGATTAAATTTTCATCACTATTTTCGTTTTACGACTATACGACTATATTAATAACTATAAATTACATCCATTAAAATAATTAGGTAAAAGCTTCTTTACGGAAATTTTTCTAGTAATTTTTTTAAAATTCTTCTTTTTACTACAATAAAAAAATTGTTGAAAATAGAAATAAATTATTATACATAAATAAATAATTTTATGCAACAAACGATAATTCCGAATAAATTAACAATTGGATACCCAGTATATTATTAACTATAAATTAAATCTGTAGTAATAATTAATAATTCAATAAAAGCTTATTTGTGTCATTTTATTTTATTTTTTTCTATTTTTATTTATTTTTTATTCAATTTTAATTTATTTTTTAGCAAAACCAAAAATTGGTTGAAAAATAAAAACAGAAAAATGTAAATTTTAAAATAATTAATGAAATGCGAATACAACAAACGTCAAAGCCAAATAAATTAATAATTCCGTGCCGTTTGTATAATGCGACGCGCACATTGCGCAAATTCCATCCAATAATAATTATAACAATAATAAATTCGGTCGTTGTTACGTTGTTATTGCAATACAGATTGCAATTCCTAAATGCACACATATTGACAGTGATCGTGTGTTATTTTCGCAGCCGAAAACTATAAATGCGGAGAGCACGTACAGTACCTACTATAGGTACAGAGTACAGTACTCTCTGACTTATTCCGCACACACATAAAATATGCGGTTTTGTGTATCTATCCAATAAATTCGGGGCGGAAACTATGCGTCGAGTAGTATCACCCGAAACAAAGTTGAGCGAAATTTGTTAGTAACTTAACAACATCCGCACCTGAATTTGCAATTTAGCTACTCTAATGCATTTAAACGGCTGTGTACGCAAATGTTGCAACGTTAAATTATTCAGGTATTTTCAATCATTTCATCACTGATGTGCTCTCGTAGTATCTACGTATCCAGGTTCATACACACCACTCTGAATTTAATTTGTTTTGCAATGTAGATTGCCGCGTAATATGAAATTGATTAAAAATTTCTGTTAATTTTGTTTTATTGCTTCTATTGCGATCGTCACATATGTCGCTCAATGTGAAAGCGCCGGTCAACAAAGAAATTTATAGCGATTTTTAATTTAAAAAAAATAATTTTTCCCTCGAAAACGAATTATTATTTAAAAAATAAAAATTAATTAATTAATAATTAATATTATTTATAAAATTGGAAAACACCAAAATAATATTTATCAATATAAACTCTCAATTTTAGAAAGGAATAAATCTGTTGCAGATTCAGATAAAAGCGCCGGGCTAGTCATTTAGTTTCGTATTTCAAATGTTTTTAACATTTATTTTTAAACAGTTTGTCATAATTGGTTTAAAAAAAGAAACAAATAGAAAATCAAAATCACAGCCGAAACAAGCATGAAACAAATAAAAATAAAACTGAAATGAATCAAAACGTCAAATTGAGCGAACTGAGTACTTTCGGATTGAATAGAAGAAAAAACTGTCATGTTAATAAATAAAATAAAAATTTTAATTATAAACTAATAAATTAGATTTTAGGCAAAACGTAAACATGCGGTAATTCCGCAATCTATAATCTGATTGAAACGGTACAAAGAACGAAATCGAATAAACATTGAATTATAAGCATAAAGCATAATATGTTTACGAACGTTAATGCAAATGCGTCCATTGATTGATAATATGTATTAATTTTAATATTAATGAATGCCAACAAGTTATCATCCGGCTTTATCATACATTAAATTTGTTTGGTCAGCAGTCCAGTCAACAAATGCAAACACACACGCGCTGCATACCTGAATCGCTCTCTCTGCGTGCACTAATTAATTACATGTATTAAAATTCGATAAATATGTACTGAATATAAACAACTGTATAGCTAAATGCATGATAAATGTTATTCGCGAATTAATAATCGATCAGTCTTCGGTGTTACATTATAAGTTAAGTAAAATGGTTAATAAATAATGACCAGCTACAAGAAGGAAAACTATTCAAATTTAATAGCGAAGGAACTGAATAAATAGGTACATACAATATAATATGTACAAAACGACATCGATATTCTGGAATTCTACGAAAGGGCTCACAAAGTGCGTTAACTTTTAATTGGAAAAGTTATAAGCTTTGCTCAAACAAAACACCGGCGACAGGTTTGTTATTGTACGGCGGTTGAGAGTATAAGCGGTATTTGTGGCTTTGCTTAAAAATGTCAATATGAAAGGGTTCAAAGTTGCTTGCTCCATGCTCCAATAATAACAGCCAAAGGTTATTTTAACTTTTCCAGCTTATATGCATTATATACGTATAGTAGAGAAAGGTATAGGCGAAATTAATTTTCCAATGCAGATAACGGTTTAATTGCCAGAAAATGAACGATTAATTAAAGAAAAATATTTTTCGCAATTTCGTTCACTAATTAATTAATTAATAAACATTATTTTTTAACCGGAATTCAAACATAATTAAGTAATTTTTTTTGTATCATTGATTTTGTTTTAAATGAAAACAAAAAAACAATAAAATAAATAAAGTCTATAAGAATGCGTTGAAAATGGAAAAATAATAAAGCCGTAGCTTACCTGTGAACGATTCCCAAGTTGTGCATGTGCGAAATGGCGGAAATCAGCTGTCGGGCCAGCATTTTCGTGCACTGCTCGTCCAGTTTGCCGCTCCTTTGGGCCTTAATGTACTTACACAGATCGCCGCCGCTCACCAATTCGGTCACCAAGTAGTAAACGTTTCCGTGCTGCAAATACCAATCGAATCAATAAGGCAGCAGCAAACCAGCGACCAACAAAAGTGACAAACCGCAATTTTTTCTCTTTTTAATAATAACAAAAAAAAAAAACAATTTAATAATGAAAGCAAAAGTTGTATTTTGTAAGGAAAAATATTGAAATTGATAAGTTGTTTATAAAATGTCTATACAGAGGCATTTAAAATGCTGCAACGTTGTGGAAAAGGGGACTAAAGGTATAAAATATCCTAATAACTAAGTTATACCGGTTATATCCATATTCTGTAGCTATACATTTCAAATGTATCATATAGCCTACATAGTGATAATAATAAACTTTGCGCGAAACTTTTTCAATTAATAATTTACCAAGTAGGTCGGATTTAAAGTTGGCCCCCCAATACAGAAAATATTAAAATGTTAAATGAAACCGTGACAGTTTCATTAGTTGCCGAGCAGCAGACAAAAGCGAAAAAAAAAAAGAAATGCGAAACGCAGCGAAAGAGTTTAAATTACCTGAAAGTTAGAAGAAGAAGAAGAAGAAGAAGAAGAAGAAGTGGGGAAACTTTTTCAATGTAAATTGTCATTATTATTTTCACCATTATTGGTGTGTTGATAACATTTCCGAGAAAACTTATTTTCTCTCTCTGTTAGAAATCTAATTTCATTTTTAATACTCCTAGATAAAAATAAACTAGAAGAAAGCGAAATTCAATAGTGGAACGGAGCATTAGCGAAATTATATTTGATTATTCAGCTGCAGAAGCTAACAATTTCGCATTTCGGTAAACGTCAGGCCCGAGGACAATACTAACAAATAATAAATAAATGCCAAAACGACACAAAGGACACTTCTAGCAGATATTAAAGTTTCCGGCTTTGAGTATATTCTGCTCGGCAACTTTACAGTTTATAGACTTTAGGTACGGAGCCAACTAGCGACCGCGCATTTATCTCGAATAATTACCCATGCATCATCGTGCAAATTCATCCCTTGTTTCTGTATCTTGCGGCCTCCGCCAACTCTATTTTCAACTTGAATAACTATATAGTTCTATAAGGATTGCCCCACTTGTTTGTGCAGTTAGACGAATAAAAAATTGTTCGAATTTAGATCGCTTTTCTCCCTTTTCTCTTTATTCACTTCGGTTTTGTTTGTTTTTCGCTTTTATAGCAGAATGCAATATAGAGGGTCATCCATTAGTTGCTAGAGGAAAGTACGATTGAGACCAAATTTCTTCAGTGGCTCATCAGTATACAAGAAGGCTTTAATTTAAAATGACTTTAGGAAATTCAGGGTGTTCAATAAAAAAATTATAATACTAAGTAATGTTTTCATAATTTAAATAATTGATATTTAAAGTCCTTAAAAAGTTCTTTCAATTGATACATCACACTTATGGGAGAAAATAAAGAATTCTACAGAAAAAATATTTTATATGAAAATTTGGATTTTTTTTTTCACCAGAATTAATTGGTTTTACCCATAAGTAAGATACATCAAATAAAAAATAATAATTTAATTACTATAAATTAGAAAAAGCATAAGATTCCTTTAAAAAAACTTAGTATTATAACTTTTTTTATCGAACCCCTGAATATCCTAAAATAATTTTAAATTATAGTCTTCATCGCTATGAATAAGCCATTGAAGAAAAAAAAATTGTAAACTTTAGCCACAATCTTACCTTCTTCCACCAATGTACCACCCTGTATGCATTTTCAATCGAAAAACTTTAAATAAGCGAACAAATTAATTGATTAGTAAAAAAAAAAGAATCAAAGGAAAAATTCGTAATTTAATTAACAAACAAACAAACAAAAAAGTTAATGTCGCAGTAGAACGGAAAACGATGGTTTAAAAATGAGAAAGCAAATTAGAATTTTCCTGTTCAGCGGATCGAAAAGGGAATTATTTAATAAATCAACGCACGCACACACACATACACAAACACAAACACAAACCCTTAGAAGCTGTTTCCACCCATGCATACTTTTATTCCAGAGATATTTGTTCCGTATGTGGAGAAAGTTAATGCACATTAGAATTATAATAGTGAGCAAACCGTAAAACACGGCATAATTATCAGAAACAGCATGTTGATGTTGAGCTTTACACACAATGCTAAAATGCAAAAGTTATAAATGACTCCAGCGGTCGCGCGTAAATATTTTAAGGGCCGTTATTTGATAAATTACGAAACGAGAAAAGCCAAATGAAAATAATAATAATTATAATATTAATAATAAATTTCGAAATAAATCTGGCTTACTTGCATAGTTTGAAAAAGGGCGGCGATACAAGGGTGCGATAACTGCGACATGATTTTCGCCTCGCGGTACAAATTCTTGATGACGTAGTTTTCCTTGATTTCAGACACGTCCATAATTTTTACAGCAACCTGCAACAAAGTGGAAAATAAAGATAAAACAAAAATTATAAATGTAATAATCATTGAAAATATTAAAAATCAATTTATTAAAAAAATAAAAAAGTTAAGTTGTTTTTTCTTTGACTGTTTTTTTTGTTTGTTTTTGCGGGTGCGATGGAGTGTGAAAAGTTTCGAAGGCTCCAGAGCATGTGATTAAGGCGTTCCAGTGTTGGTGAGAATACAGTATATGGTGGTGGCGGCAGCGGCGGCAACGGCGGCGGCTACTCGCCTTCATAATCAGCTTTAATAAAGGACCCTTCCTTTTTGACATATTTCATCGGCGAAGTGGATTATATTAACTCTCGCCAAGCTCGCATTGCACACACCCACCCACACACATAAATGCACACACACATACACACACAAACTAATTCTTTTCTATTTTACCACATACACACCAACACATCTCTGCATGAATACTAAAACTAAAACAATATAATCGCATGGAAAAGGGCTCAGCGGCAATGCGCTTTAGCATTTTATTCACGTCCGCTTTCCGTTTCTTAATTTTTCATTTTAATTGCACAAATTCTATTTTTTTTTCTTTTTTTGGGCATTTAATCGATATCCGAAACGTGAATATATATTCACTTGGATAAATCTGCGATGAAAAACAAAGTGTTCGCCTCTAATTATAGATACCCAAAGGGAGTTTCCGCTGCCATCGATAATATAAAAGATGGGCAAAGTTTTCGCGCAATATTATCGTTTTATTATATCGACAGCGAAAGTTTTTTCTTCCTTTTATTACACTTACTTGGATACTTATTTGGTCAGTTTATCTATTTAATAAACTAGTATGGTACGGAGGGAAAGTAGTAAAACGGGCGACTAGGAAAACAACAGATTTTCCACCATATCCATTGGGGAAAAGTTTTCGAATCATTGAAAAAAAAAAAAGAAAGGGAAAAGAAGAAACTTTTTTTCCTCTCCGGATCGCCCCTATTTTTTTTGCGAACGAAAATATTTTCAATAATTGGGTTTTTCCAATTGTATGCGAATGCATATTTTAGCAAAAGGAAAACTTTCCAGTAAAAGCTTTTTCTTACTTTTGACTTTATTAATTAAACTTTATTGGTCGAAAAAGTTCCTTTCTTATCGGGCTTGATTTTTCCGATTTAACATCAAACGAACAAATTAATTAAATTAAACGATTCTTTTGTATGAGTTACAATTGCAATTAATATTTAAGATTTAGTTTTAATCAACATAATCATAACTCTAATTGTGCGGGATACGTTGATTCCAGAAGGTCCCAGCAGTTGTTTGCTTTATTTTTAGTGCGAGACGGTGAAGTTTGCTTCTCTGGAGCTCGACTAACACTGTTTTATTTCTATTTTGAAATATTTAGTTGGCGCCATTTGATAACAATATTGTATTATAAAAAAATATACATATAACATTGACAACAAATATATCTTTTTCTTTCTTATTAACTTCTTCGAACACTAATATTATATATTTTTTATCAATAAATAGTTAGTTAACGATGCATTTTTAATTTATTCTTAATTTATCAAGTAAATTAAATATTTTTTAAAATAATTTGCAATTAATATTTTTGAGAATATTCACTCGTAATTAAATTAATTATTCACGTATCCAATAGTTTTTAAAATTTCTTTAAAAAAGTTGAGAAAAAATGTATTCTTTGGTCGATTTTTTTTTAAATAAATTAAGATTAAGATTAATTAAGTAAAAAAAAATAATTAAAGTAATAATGATAAAATTCTTAAAAATGTAACTTTTACTTAAAAACAAATCAAATCTCCAATGATTTACCTAAATTTAAGGAAAGAGTTTTATCAGCGAAAACGTTCCATATATAATTTTTTTTTAATTATTGCAAATAATATCAAAACAAGTTAATTAATTTAAAAGAATCAAATACAAATTAAATAATTATATAAATTTAGTTTTAATTTATAATAAGTGTTCTCATTTTCATTATTTCTAACAATTCTTTTTAATTTCTAAGAATTTCTATTAATTATTTTACATTTAGTAATGTGAAGGCGCCGGACTATAGCTAATGCAGCAATTAAAGCAGTTATATTGAAATAAATTAAAAAATACAAATTTCCAAGCAATTACAATGACCACCAGTAGCAACAAATCTACTTATCACTTCAATATGCTATTTTCTCTAAAACCGTTATCAATGACTCCAAGTCAAAACTTATCAAAATAAAAAATAAAAAGAAAGAGAAAAAAAAAACGAAAAATGTGAAAATTCTGCAATGAAGGCTAATAATAATTTTCCATATCTATAAACAACAATGTTCATGGTGTTTAAGCCGGGATGGAATATCTGGCTCTGTGTATATCATAAAGGGCGAAAACAGGTAACCGGAGCTTATAAAGTTAAGCTTATTAAAGTTGTCTCAAAACTCGTCAGCAAAGACTACCGCCGTTTCAGCCACCACCGCCACCGCCGCTGCTGCTGTTACTACTACACTACCACCGTCTCCGTGCCTCCTATACACGTCCTCATTATCATCTTTCGACTTTAGCAACGTAACGTAACGCACTACAGCTTACAGCAGCACAGCGTCAGACTGAGAGAACGCTCTTAAAATTACCCACTACACAGTCAAACACGGATAAGAAGAGCAGGAGAGAGCAGGAGCGAGAAAGGACCGTTGCCGGCGCCCTTCTAATTCCGGAATATAATTAAGTTACGCAAACTATTATCTTCCATATTTACGTCTAATTACAAACGTGTGCGTCATCCCCTTTCAGCATTCAATCCAACCCCCTACGACCGCTTCTCGTGATTATCGTTATTATTATTATTATCATCATCATCATCAACGGTGAATGTAAATGTGCATGTGTGTATGCGTGTGTTAGAGAGTGTATAAGTGTGTGAGTGTCCTCTATTGCCCTTTTGCTCCAGGTATACAGTGCGATCATTTAAGTAGTACCCCCCCCCTGCTAATTTCTAAACTAGGCAACTTATGAAGCTTAAATTCTAGGCTATATATATAGACGCTAGTCTGCCCTTGAAACTGTCAA
>JASKGO010002192.1:0-17421 GCA_030556065.1 Holobus sp. GC000080
ATTAAACTAAACTAACAAAAAAGTGAAATAATAAACAAAAGAAATATATATCACAAAGTTTTACAAACGATATTTAAATAGTTTCTTTTTCTTTAACATGTATTTTAATTAACTTTTCAATCATTGTCATGTAACAACCAATCAGCGATCACTTTCCATTGGACAATTGCTGGTTACAATTTTGAAATCGAAAAACATAAAGCAACGGTCGGAAAGTATAGTTTTCCATTCATTCAGACAAAACCAGTAATACCCGCTTGTAAATTTAAATTCTGTAACATATAGCAGCACATCTTTGACAACTACTTTCTTTGTATACTGAGGCCAGATAAGTAGTGGATTGGTCTGGAAGCTCGCGGTGCGCGCAAAGAGGAAATTTAATGATGATTCTTGCTGCATGCAAGTTTTCGGAAGTGAACGAGCGGGAGAGTGTATTGTGTGTGTGGCCGGCGTTGTGCATGAAAAGCCCCGCTTATCATAAATGCGCGCCTCTCTTCATTGCGTGTGTAGAGCGAGAGAGCAGAGTGGAGAAGAGAGTAGTATTATGGTATGGTATGGTGTGCCGGCCGTGAAGTAAACAGGGTTGAGGGTTGATGTGTGAGAGCGCGCGAGAGAGACGAGGAAGGTATTAGAGCGGCGGCTGCAGCGGTGCCAGAGAGAGCTACCCTTCTTTATATTTTCTTCCCAGTGTTCCCGTTCACTCGCTCGTTCACTAATTGCACATTCTTGACATAGTTTCGTGCCCTCGCCTTCATCCCCTAGCCCAGCAGCCTGTTTACCGCCACCCCTGCTGCTGCCTGCTCCTGCTACTGCTTGCTGCCTGCCTACCACCGCCAGACCACCCCAAAAGAGCGAGCAACCCTTGGACGCGTTCGCTCAACAAACTCGCATAAATAAAGACGTGTCCTTGCTTGCTTTAGCTATCTCTGATGCTGCTGTACTGTATACTGTTGCTGCTGTTGCTGCTTCTGCTCTTGCTGTTGCTTGCCGCCTCTCTATACTAAACCTAAACGCTATACACTTGGTTGATGCTCATGCCGCCACCGCTTCTTCTTCCTCTTCTTTCTATCTGTTCCTCTAAAGCGCTGCTTTCACGCGTGTTTCCACTTTATATACTCACTTTCCGATATACCACTAAACTGTAATTGATTATTATTATTACTGTGAGATATACAGGGTGTTTATGCAAAAACAAATTTGAAAATTTTATCAGTGTTAATTAAATTATACAAAAAAATATTTAATTTGTACAGTTTAAAACTCTGTTTTAAATATTGGATTACACTTCTTTAAAAACTTTGATGAAAATAAACAAAATTTAAGAGTTTTAATTATTCCATCTTGAAAAACAATGTTTAGTTTAATATTTAAGCACCAGTCTGTGCTCAAAATAAATTTTAACAGATTTTTATAATTATTCAAAAAGGAACACAAATTATAAAATCAAATCTGTTAAGAAAATAAGATTTTGTAGTTTCAATAATTCAAAATGGCAATATAAATATGAGGCCGAATAAAAAAAAACAAAGAGGCGACGCTATAAACAAAACAGCAACAAAATTGAATTTTATATAAATCATGAACTTATAAAATATTAATTTAAAAATATGAAATTACTAACAAAATTTTAAATAAAGTGTAAATTTTTCAAAAAGTTTCAATAAAATTTATTGAAGCAAAATGTAATTTTTACAGCATAATTTGTGACAAGATAAAAACAGAAATGTAAACCATTACTTCGGCCAGAGGGAGTAATTAATTTGCCCTTATTATTTAATATTAAAATAGCAAACATTAACATTCTTTAATAAAGGTAAATCTGTACCTAGTTAAATTCCTTAGGGAAAAAAAAGCAACGAAAAAGGAAAGAAATTTCTCCCCGGAACAGAATGTTCCTCTGAGACTTCAGGCGGATCGCCTGCTTTCTTATACCGTCACCACCCCCCCAATGCTGTTCTCTCTTCATACAGCCATCCGATTTGTTAATTAAATCGCGAAAACTATGAGAATCATTTGATGAATGTTGCCCGTTTGTGTGTTACAGGGCGCAACGAATTAATCGCAAGGTATATAAAGCTGCGGACGGGAAAAACGCGCACCCGGAAGCAAGTGAGCTCGCACATCCAGGTGCTGGCCCGAAGGAAATTGCGCGAATTGCAGGCGAAATTAAAAGTGGTAAGTATTGGCTATCGCAGTACATTATTACACTGATAACTTGTGGCGACAGACAAAGGATTACATATTATACATATGTAGTACAACATGATATAATATACAGCATGTAGTACATAGTATACTATAAGTAGAATAATTGGTAATGGTGTGTCTGCCTATGTGTATGTGGACCACAGCAGGATCACGATGCAGAGGAGAAAGCCCTGCAAACAATGTCCAACATGTCCAGTGCACAGATTGTCTCGGCTACGGCAATGCACAGCAAGCAGCTACCCTTCTATCCCCCTGCGCCACCGGTAAGTCGCCGCCGTCTCCAGAGTGCTGCGCGCCGCAACAAATTTCTATTACTGCTGCCGTTCGCTGGCTGCCGCTTGCTGTGTGTTGCCAACGCTGCTGCTTTATAACAAATCTCTCTCTTTTCGATGTTGTTGTTCTCTTATATTATGTTTTATATATATATATATATATATATATATATTTGTCGTTTCGCTATTTTCTTCTTTCTGTTACGCTACACAACTACTGCATTAATCGATGTGATTGCAGCAATTCTGGCAACCGGGACTTCAACCTGGAACTTCTCAAGAGTAAGTTTCGGACGTTTTCCTTTTTGTTTTTTTAGCTTTATTTATTGTATATCTAAACAGAATCCTTTTAATTGCATTTAGATTATTTAAATTAGCAAAGGTCGGATTTTTATTCTCTGTATTTTTTAAATTCAAAGTAGTAAACCAAATTTTTTTATCAAAAAAAAAAATAATGTTTTTTGGATGTACAAAGTGAGACTGCAAAGTGTGACCCTCTGATTTCTAAATTTACCAGTCGATTATTATGAAATTTTTCTCATTTATATAAAACCATAGACCGGATTTATTGAAGTAACTTTTAATTTTGCATCACTTCCGGTTTGACCGGAAATTTAGCGCAACTTTTGATTTTAAATAGTAGTCCAAAATTATTTTTACTCTTTGGAGGTATTCCTTAGGCATTTTGGTCCAAAAACAAGTTTTCTGTCAATTTTTTAAGTTTTTAAGTTTCCTGAAAAATTAATTGGGAAAAAATAGTTTTAGAAGGCCATTAATTGACTCAAATTATCTGAAAACTTAAAGTTTGCGACAAAAAATAAAAATAATCTTCTATTGAAGTAAATTTAATTTTTTCATCAGTTTATTTTAGTTTAATGTGGCAAATCTAACATTATTCGATTCGTTACAAAAAAAAAAAAATGAAGAATTAAAAATTCCTGGTGAGCTTTAGGGGGGTGCCATTTGCAAAAAAAAGGCTTAGGGCGAAAAAATCAAACTTACTGAACGATTTAGTAAATAACTCACTTAATTTTCATCAGAATTGAGTGCTGTGATTTTTGGCCACAAAAATATGTGAAATTAATTACACTGATTTATATTTTAAACCATTTTTAATAAAAAAAAATTAATTAAAAAAAAAAAAATGAAAATGAACGAAAATTTTCATTAGTTAGAATTCCCATGAAATTAGTTAAGAAAATATTGGGGTTTTGTAAAAAATCGAAAGTTGTAGTAATTTCCGGGAAAACCGGAAGTGAATTTTTAATTAAAATTAAAAAAATAAAGTAAAAATAAACAAAATGAGTAATAATTGTATTGAATTTGTAGTGTAAAACCATTTACACAAAGCACGTATCCGGGCGGCAAGCCGGCCACGGCCGTTTCGAGCGGCGACGTCGGTGTATTGCAGGCGTCCCCGCCGCCCCCGTGGGAAGGACGTGCCATAGCGACGCACAAATTACGTTTGGTCGAATTTTCTGCGTTCATGGAGTCTTCACAAAGCAGAGACGAAGCGGTTAGTAATAAAGACGAGGTATGTTGAAAGTAACTGGACAAATTGTCTAAATTGTTTCAATTTCGCTCTTGCAGTACCAGAGGCATCTATTCGTACACATAGGAGGACCACCGATAACCTACGCCGAACCTTTCTTAGAGGTATATACCTATCTCTTCCTTCACATACTTATTAACTTTTAGAGACAAATGCAATGCAATACAAAACGAAAAAAAGAAAAGAAAAAGAAAAGAAGAAAAACCGAAAAAGAAAAGTGGAAAAAATGTGAAGGAGAACGGCGATCCTTATCGTTTACTGCTTTGTTTCAGTCTGTGGACGTGCGACAAATTTACGATAAATTCCCGGAAAAGAAAGGCGGCCTGAAGGAGCTGTACGATAAGGGACCTCAGAACGCCTTCTTCCTCGTCAAGTTTTGGGCGGATCTCAATAGCAACATACAGGACGAAACGGGAGCCTTTTACGGCGTCACCAGTCTGTACGTGACCGTCACACATATTATTTCTCAATTGACCATCTGTCTCTCCTCTTCTCCTTTGCGTCGATCGCATTAATTTATTTCTGTTTTTGCGTTTGTTTCTGCGCCCTTTTTAGGTACGAAAGTAACGAGAATATGACAATAACGTGCAGCACCAAAGTGTGCTCGTTCGGCAAGCAGGTCGTGGAAAAAGTGGAGACCGAATATGCGAGATACGAGAATGGAAGGTTCACCTATCGCATCCACAGGTCGCCCATGTGCGAATATATGATTAACTTCATACACAAACTGAAACATCTACCTGAAAAGTACATGATGAACAGCGTTCTAGAAAACTTCACAATACTACAGGTATTATTTGCTGTTCCCTGCTATTTTTTTTTCTTCTTTCAAGTCTCTTTAAATGCAGATAGGTTACGAAAAGTGGCTAATCGCTTTCATTTTATTATTTAACGATTTTTTTAAATCGTTACTTTACTTTTAGTAAATAAAAGTTTGATGTTATTTAAACCACTTCTGGTTTTACCGGAAATTATTCGTAACATTTTGTTTTTAAATTGTAACGCATAGTTTTTTTTTTTTCACTGTTTCGGTTTTTTTATTTTT
Organism: Holobus sp. GC000080; assembly: GCA_030556065.1. NCBI lineage: Eukaryota > Metazoa > Arthropoda > Insecta > Coleoptera > Staphylinidae > Holobus > Holobus sp. GC000080. The sequence goes on from JASKGO010002192.1 coordinate 5,078, forward strand.
TTTTGACTAAAAATCCTTATGTAAAAATTAATCAACTCACTACTTAAAAAATGCAATTTAAAATATGACAGTCGCGGAAATGATGTTTTTAAACTGAAATTGACGTAAAAAATCTAAAAAAAATGGGTATAAAACCGGAACTTTTAAATAATTGAATGAAATTCTGGATTTTGAATCCGATTTTAAAATTTTAGTGCATTCTTCGTCACTGAAAAAGGAATATCGTTTTTTTTTTATTATTATTATCGTTCATTTTCTATAGTAAATGAAAAGCAAGTGCAACATAAAAGTCAATTTTAATCAAAAATTATCCTTTTGATTTTTTAATTTCCACTTATATTTTATAGAGCATATTATTTTTCAAAATCAGAAATAAAATTTCATTTATACCTTTTCTTTTGTTTTCCAGATATAATTTTTAAGTGCGCGGTAATCATTTTTCGGACGAGTGCAACATATAAATAAAATTTTCTGTAAAATTACTAATTTAATTTTTGAAATTTGACTTTTATTTTATTGGGCACATTATCTATTATAAAATTCCAATCCAAATAAAAAAAAAATCTATGTTTTTCCGGTTTTCCGGAAATAATTATTAAGTGCGCGACTTCCAATCCAATAGAACTTGATTACTTGATTAAAATATACCATATTTTTCTAAGTAAAACTGACAAAAGAAAACTTTGAAAGAAGCTAAGAATGGATTATTTAGTATCTATTGATACCTACTATCCATATTCATTCATTATATCAGAAACTCTGTGAGATAACATGTATTTTTTTTCATATAAAATAAAAAGGTACAAAATAACAAATGAAAGCAACGATCCACTTTTCGTAATCACCCTGCCCTGCATAAATGAGCCATTTCCAAATGAAAAACAAACAATTTGCAGGTTGTTAGCAACAGGGACACGCAAGAAACGTTGCTCTGTACAGCGTACGTATTCGAAGTATCCACGTCGGAGCACGGGGCGCAGCATCACATCTACAGATTGGTGAAAGATTAGTGCAGTTGAAGAAGCACGACAATCCGCCCGTTGTACTCTAACTTAACTTTTAAACTATATACTATTATAGAGGTGGGAAAAATCATCCACCCTGCCTGACACGCAGTGCCTGAAAACACATTTACTATTATAGTATTAATCATTAGTTTCCCCGTCCCTTGCAACCTATTCGTTTTAAAACAAAAAAACAACAACAGCAACAAAACACACACTTCAAAACGAAACCCAAACGCATGAAAAAATCAATAGAAAAATTCAAAATGTGTACATACTTAATGAATTATCAAATGGATAGGAAGCTATCAATCGGCAGCGTACTTTTTAAGTTTCAAACGTATAGAGAACTTAATGATTTTCACCATTTTTTATTTTTTTTTTTTAATTGATTTGTTTTTGTGTTTTTTTTTTTGGTACAAAAAAGCAAACGTATTGGTACTTAAATTAAATAACTTGTGCAATGTATAGCACCGCTCTTCGGTGCCTCGAATACACACACTGAGAACCTGAAAACCGAAAGACGAGAAGACAACCAGAGAATCGATGAGGACTTTTTAGATTTATTTATTGTATACTAGTTTCTAAGTACGTGCGGCGACCGGTGAACGCAGGTCGCGCACCTTCTAATTAGCGCGTAAGTTTTTATACAGTGCGAGATGATTATAATTGAGAGAATTTATCGATGAAAATAGTTGTTGTGTTTCGCGGCGTGCATCATCCTCCTTTTAATTATTATTATTATTATTACTATAAATTCATATTGCGTGACTCTCTTCTGTATCTCTTCTGTTCTTCTGAAATTGCGTGCATTCGTTGATATATCAGCATACTACCGACAATAATGAGCTATACATACTAAACTACTTTTCATGCAACTGCTGCTGCTGCTACTAGCGGAGATTTACATTTTTCGCAATTTATGTGATGATTTTATAGATTTATATATAAATAAATTATATATATATATAATATATATATATTATATGATATACTGAAGAAGCGATAGAGAAATGTGCGGTTTTTTTTTAATTCTATTTGATTTTATTAAATACCCAGTATTTTTAATAATTGGAAAAACAAAATTTTACAAACAAACGAAAAAAAAAAAAAAGAAAATTGAAATTTATAGTGCATTTTAAAGTACATTGTGGAATTGTAAAGTTTTGATGATTGATGAAATTTTACGCAGCGCATTAATTAATATTGTAGAGCGGCTTAATTAAGAATGTACTACAAGTTTAATTTCTTTTTTTCTTTTAGCTCCTGTGCTTTTTCATATTTATAAATTATAAACTGTAAAGTGACAGTGATGATGAACCGGAAAATCATCCGGAGGCAATAATATTTATAATTTTTTCATCTGCGTGCAATTTTCCTTTTTTTTTTCATTTTTCATTTTTTGAAAAACAATTTGTAATATTAACAATTTTATATAAATATGGAAAAGTACTGTTGAATTCGTCTTTTCTGTGGCAATTGTTTTTGTGTTTGTTTTAAAGCATAATGCATATATATATTTTTTTGATCTCCAATCACTAATAGACTTGTTTTTAATTTTTAATTGATTACTGTAAAAGCAAGCGGTGTACTCTCTTTTTTTTTCTATCCCCCATTTCGGAGGTGTTTCGCATTGATTGCTAAACATTAGGTTTTGAGTGGTTTTTTGCATTGGAAAAACGAAATGGCGATGAGAGTAATTTGAGCAGTGTTTCGACTGAGTGTATCGTGTAAATTGCAATTTTGTACATAATTAAAAACAAGAGGTTCGTTTACCGAGATTTAATCTGTTTCGATGGTGGTTGTTGAAGTGGTGGGAAACTGAAACCGCTAAGAAAATGAATGGAAAACAGTTGCTTGAATTGGTTGCCATATCATTAATCATTAATAAAATGAGAGAAAAAAAAAAGCAGTAGAAGAATAATAAAATGGAACAGATAAACAGCAGATCTTCTATCACTACATTTAAATTTAAATACATATAATACATGTGTACAGTATTTTAAAATTAAATAATGTTTGTTTATAATTTGTATCGAAGAACTTCACTAGAGTAAATGATGGAATTTCCTTAAAAACGTCTTTTTCTTTCGTTCTCCTTTTTCCTGTTTCTTGTTTTTTATTTCTTAATAAAAAATTGCGAGGTGTTCATTTTTTATCGCAGTAATTTGTTTTGTTTTGGTTCTTCAGGATGACTGAAGGCTGGATTTTTTTTTAATAAATTATTTAATAAAATTAATATTTGATTTTAATATTTTTTATTGATTTATTTTAAATTTTTAATGAATTGCCAATTAATTTGTCCTAATTTGTTAGGTATTATTGCATTTGTTTGTTTTAAAAACTTAGCAGTCGTTGGAAAAGTGCTCGATTTTTTTATTTTGGCTAAATTCCAGGTGGATATTAAAAACATTTTGAAAATTTGGTTTGTATTTAGCGATTTCTCTTAATTTTTTTAATTTCTTTTTTTTTGACATTTATTTTTTAGGTCTTTTATTCAAGTTGTGCAATAATCACTGATAAATCAATGAAAAGCATTTTAACAGGATTATTTTTGCATCAAATAAATTTTTGAAACGATAAGCAGGGTGTATTGAAAAGTAAAAAATGTTACGTAGAAAAACTCCCGGCGCCTTCACATCAGGGAGTCAGTTAAGTCATTGTTTCTAATGAAGATTATTACGTGAAATGCTATTTCATTAGTTGATTTCACATATAATTTCCAGTGGTTCTTTTCTTGTTGAAAATCGTACCTTAAAACAAAAAATGATATGAAACTGCAAAAATATAAGAAAAGACTTCTAGAATTAAAACAAAGTAAACGAATCACTTATTTGAAAATGCGATATTTCACTTTAATATTTATAATTTAAATTAACAATAAATAATACAATAACTTTTCCCTTTAGTTTCAAAAACCTTAGAAACCTTAATTAAAAACTTTAATTAATGATCTGATAAACCTGATCCATATAATTATTAATTTTTGTTATTTTTAGGAAAAACAAATTAAAAATAGTTTTTAAATGTAAAATTTAATTGCAATTACTTCAATTTCATTTTTTAATACAATAAACAATAAGTTGTTAATTCCATAATTATAATCAGTAAAAAATATTTTGCGTTTTTTTATCTGGCCACTGGAGCCCACTTTCCCAGGAACAAACCATTAACTGCCTGCCGAAAACACAATTAAAACAATTCATCTCATTTCATGTTTAAAACAACTGATTTTTCATTACCCAAACCGCTTTTTTTTTTCAATATAACGGTTCCATATTTTAGCACATATGTCGGATGGTACCAACAAAGGTATCAGGTATTTTTCTGCATTTAATAGACAATTACAATGCAATTACTTTTAATTTTTACCCAGAGATCCTTTTCCCAAAACTGATTTTTTTTTTTAGATTATACTGTTTTCTGCGCTTATTTGAGCAGTAATCTTTTTTCTTTTTTTTTTTAAATTGGTAATGGTTCTAATTGCATAACAGATTTCTTATGACAAACGCTGATTCTTCTTACTAACCATTTTCGGGAATCGGCCAAAATTAATTGAGCAGACAATTAAAAAAAAAACATTTGGTATAGCATTATGACCAGTCAAGGTGGTCATCATCATTGTAAGTTTCCGAGCGTTTAATACAATTTACACTTATGGCACCTGGCGTACCACAATCTTTCTCGGCTTCTTATAAAAGTTGTAACGAATGACTATTACAGTTAAAAAAAATTTGCTTTGACTCTCTATTTCTATTTCTTGTAGTGGTTGGTAGATTTTATATGTAGCTAAATCTGAGCATACTCAACTCAAATGGTTCCACTGTCCTTTCCGGAAGAGTCACCCGGAGGAAATTCTGAGCCAGTTTAAGGTTCCTTGGGTCAACTAGTTTTCAGCGTATAAATGACTGATCTGAAAAACTTCAGATATTCTTCCCATATTATTTGTAGGAAAAACAAATTGAAAATCCGTTTTCACTTTTCAATGATAAATTTATTTTCAATAACATTACACTTTTTAATTACCATAAAACATAGTCCCAAGTTATAAATTTCTTATTTATTGTTAATAAAAGTTTCAAATTTCTAGTAGTTACCAGTTGCTTTGGTAACTACTAGAGACGGTGGATTAATTAACTTCTTAATGATGTCGATTACCAAAAGTTTATTAACTCATTGACAATCGTTACAAAAACATATTAATTAATTAAATCAATAACATAACAACATTATAGGATCTAATAGTAACCGAACAGCCTACTATTCGCCTACAGCTCGGTGACAGGTTCCGTGGTGGTAACTTCCGGCAGCTGAAAACATAATAAAGAGAAACATTTAACTTAATTTAATGTTGAAATCAAATGGGACTTTTTCGTTACCTCTACCGCAAGTTCTGGCACAAAAATACTGTAGCATATTCCAGAACGTTATTTGGTTGGAACAAACGGGTCGATATATCTCATTAACGGTACAACTCTTCATGCAATCAAATAGTTGAGCACTAAATCTTCGAGTAATATAATTATGCGGTGATTCTCCGGATGATTTAGTGAGGTCTTGACGACGTGTTTCCAGGATCCAGTCCCAGACATTAAGTTGTCGATCTTTAGGATGTGTTTCTCTAAGTTGAGCCGTGGTGCGATCACAAACTAAAGATAAATCTGTAAAAATAATTTATTCATTTAGAAATTTTTATTTTGTGATTTTTTTCTAATTACAAAGTAGCACAAAAAGACTAGGAACAATAAGCCGCATCTTGATGGGTTTTCGTTTTCTTTTGCTTTCAGTTATTAAACTTAATGAGGACTGAATTTAATTAGCTAATGAATTGTAAAGCGGAAATCACCACTGTTTATACTGGTTTGAAAGAATCGGTTTATTGTTTAAATTTATGTTAATTTAATCTTGACTAGTAGGCGTTTTGTAGGAGGTAACTTTTATGATTTGCAAGCCTCGTAATCGCTCACCATAATTCAGTTATCAGCAAATGGAGTGTATTGTTCACTTTATCTTTAATAAGAAAATTTGTAATGTCATTCACTATACGCTAGATATCGTATTCGATACCATACCAACTCAATTTAAAAAAATATTTTACCCCAGTAAAGGAGGTCATCATCATTGTAAGTTGTCAAGCATTTAACACAATATGCCCTTTAAACACTTGGAGTACCACTTTCTTTCTCGGCTTGTTATAAAAGTTATATGGAATGACTATTAGAGTTCCAAAATTTTTGCTTTGACTCTCTATTTCTATTTCTTGTAGTTGCTGGTCGATTTTATATTTAGCTAAATATGAGCAGACTCTACTCTAATGGTTCCACTGACGTTTCCGGAAGAATCACCCGGAGGAAATTCTGAGCCAGTTTAAGGTTCTTTTGGGTCAACTAGTTTTCAGTGTAAATCGTAAATGACTGATCTGATAAAATTGATCCCTATCATTCATATTAGTTTTAGGCAAAACAAATTAAAAATCCCTTTTCAATGGTAAATTTATTTTCAATTACATTACACTTTTTAATTACCATAAACCATAGCCACAAGTTATACATTTCTTATTTACTGTTAACAAAAGTTTCCAATTTCTAGTAGTTACCAAAGCAACTTTTTAATTAACACACCTTCCCTGGTAGTAAGCTCCGACAGCTGAAAGCACAATAAAGAGAAACAATTAACTTAATTTAATGTTGAAAACAAATGGGGTTTTTCGTTACCTATACCGCACATTCTGGCGCAATTATACTCTCCCATACTATAGTAGTCAACTCTATTGGTTTTGTCACAAATGGGTAGATATATCGCACTAATGGCACAATTATACATGCAATTCTCTTGATCAGCAGTGTACCTTCGATCAGTATCAGAATTATGAGATGATCCTCCGCGTTTAGCGAGGTCTTGACGACGTGTTTCCAGGATCCAGTCCCAGTCATTAAGTTGTCGATCTTTAGGATCAGTTTCTCTAAGTTGAGCCGTGGTGCGATCACAAATTAAAGATAAATCTGTAAAAATAATGTTATCATTTAGAAATTTTTATTTTGTGAAATTTTTCTAATTACAAAGTAGCCCAAAAAGACTAGCAACAATAACCCGCATCTTGATGGGTTTTCGTTTTCTTTTGCTTTCAGTTATTAAACTTAATAAGGACTGAATTTAATTAGCTAATGAATTGTAAAGCGGAAATCACCACTATTTATACTAGTTTGAAAGAATCGGTTTATTGTTTCAATTTATGTTAATTTAATCTTGACTAGTAGGCGTTTTGTAGGAGGCAACTTTTGTGATTTGTCAGCATCGTAATCGCCACACAATGATTCAGTTATCAAAAAATGGAGTGTTTTGTTCACTTTATCATCAATAAAAAAATTATAATGTCATTCACTATATGCCAGATATCGTATTCGATACGATTCGAACTCAATTTTAAAAATTATTTTACCCAAGTGAAGGTGGTCATTATTAGCGATGAAGCGGATATCCGGAAACTATCCGGTATTCGGCCTATCTGGCAATTTTTTGACTATCCGGCAATTTTTTGACTATCCGGTTTTACCGAATAATCCGGTCCAATAGAGACCGGATACCGGATATTAAAAAAAAAACAATCATAAACACTAAGTAAATGTGGTCAGCCATTTGCTAAAACGTCCCAAAATATGGGCAAATTTCCCCACGGGTTGGGATGTAATATAAGAAAGTAAAAAATAATTATACAAAGTCTTACAATTCCCAGTTTTTAAACTTATGTTTAATAAATTTGTAAAAAAGAAAACATTTAACTATTAACACTGCAAAAACAATTAAAAATATCCGGTCACCGAATATTCGGTTATCTGGTATACTGGGGTTGCCGAATATCCGGTATCCGGTTATCCGGCCAAACCACTATTCTATTCATCTCTACTTCAAATATTAAAAATTAACGATTTGCTCATTTTATAACTCGGAATTGATCCTAGAATCAAAAAAAGTGGAAAAAAATCAAAAGTTAGGGTAATTTCCGGTGAAACCGGAAGTGCTAATAAATTAAAATTTATGCCAATTAATCGTAAATGATGTCTTATATAAGAGTACTAATTTTTGGAAAAATCGGTTGATAAATAAAAAAATGGCAGGGGTGGCCCTAAAACCATTGTCACTCGGTGTACATATGCATACATACATATCGGACAAAAGTAAGGCAACACTTACTTAAAAATGTAGAAATTGCGATTAATTAAATGCAACTAAATTTGATGGGTTAGTTTTTCTTAGTTTTAGCAAGATCAAAGTAGTCTTCTTCTTATTAATGACAGCTAATTATTAATAATAGCTTAAACAAAAAAATTATACCCCTTAGCATCGATTAAAAAGCATTTTAGAGCGACAAAAGTAAGGCAACACATTAATTGTTTTTGTTTAATTATTTTTCCAATAAAAGTAAGTAACACTTTAGGATCTCTAATACTAATTTAACTAATTGGCCAATTTAATGTAGTGTTATAACGAAGCCAACGGGTGTCCCAATTGGAAGGGAGCTAAAAGAAAGAGTAGTGGTAACATTTTTAGCAAATAAAAGGCAATCAGATATTTCCAGAGAATTGCAACTACCCAGATAGTCTGTATGCAAAATAATTTCGAGCTATAAAGAAAGAAGCCATATAAACTTCATTTCAAAATCGGGAAGACCACGTAAAACCACGAGAAACATGGATAGGCGATTCCAACAATTTTCGGAAATTGATCCATGGAAGTCTGCTGCTCAAATTATAGCAGAAATTCCCAAAGTGCAGGTTGCTCCGCGAATAATTCAACGCAATTTCTGAAAAAAATAGACGCGCCCTACTTGAATTTGCATACGAACCTTTAAATTGGATAATAGGGGACTGGAAAAATGTGTTGTTTAGTGATGAAACTAGCTTTAAGTTATTTAATTCGGATGGAATGAAACGTGTAAGGCGTCCTATCAACACAAGATTTGATCAAAAGAATGTAACACCTACTATAAAATATGGGAAGGGGAGGGTATTTTTGTGGTGATGCATCGTTTTTTGTATAGAAATTTTATGCAAGACGTCATGATGCCTTATGCCGAATGGGAAATGCCCCTTTGCTTCATTTTTCAACAGAACAACGACCCGAAGCATACTTCACAGTTGGTAAAAGAATGGTTTTCTAACAGCAATGTCCGAGTTTTGAAGTGGCCCGCCCAGTCACCAGACCTGAACCCAATTGAAAATTTGTGGGACGAGATGGAACGTCGCATTCGTACCCCAAGATTCCCAACTAAACAATCTTTAGTTAACAAAATTAATGAAATATGGACAAGTTTGGATGACAGAATCATTCAAAAGTTAATTTCTTCAATGCCCCGTCGTTGTCAAAAAATAATAAATAATAATGGCTATTATATCAAGGTTTTCTTGTTTTCGTTGCTCTTCAATAAATTTTCATCTTTAAAATATTTGTTGCCTTACTTTTGTCATTATAAAAATTTCTCTTTTGAAACAACAAGCTTGCAAGTAAAAAGATAATTATTATTTTTAACTATAAATTGTTTTTAATAGTTACGATGTACATATATTTTCGAATTTAAGTCACAGTGATATTCTATAATTGTTGTTCAGTTTTTTTTATGCCTTATGTTCTATGTTTGTCAAAATGTTGCCTTACTTTTGTCCGATAGTGTACATCTATGGATATAACATAAAGATAACTTTCTTTGGGTCAACTAGCTTTCAGTGTATAAATGAGTGATCTGATAAACTAGGATCCCTATCATTCATATTATTTTTAGGAAAAACAAATTAAAAATTCCTTTTCACTTTTCAATGATAAATTTATTTGCAATTACTTTACACTTTTTAATTACATTAAACCATAGCCCCAAGTTATAAATTTCTTATTTATTGTTAATAAAAGTTTCTAATTTCTAGTAGTTACCAAAGCAACTAGCGACAGCTTCCCTCGTAGTAAGCTCCGAAAGCTGAAAGCGCAATAAAGAGAAACAATTAACTTAATTTAATGTTGAAAACAAATGGGATTTTTCGTTACCTAGGTCACATTTTTTGGCGCAATTAAACTCTTCCACATTATAGTAGGTATTTCTAAGCCTATCAGCACAAACGGGTTGACGTATCGCACTAATTTTACAATCATTCATGCAATTACGTTGATAAGTAGTCATTCTGTTGCTGGTGCTGCCAATAACATAAACTTGGCGACGTGGATCCAAGACCCAGTCCCAGCCTATATTCGGATCTATAAGTTGTCTACCTTTAGGATGTATTTCTTTACGTTGAGCCGTGGTACTAGCACAAACTAAAGATAAATCTGTAATAATAATTTTATTATTTAGAAATTTTTATTTTGCAAAATTTGTCTAATTACAAAGAAGAACAAAGAGACTAGCAACAATAACCCGCATCTTGATGGGTTTTCGTTTTCTTTTGCAGTTAGTTATTACACTTAATGAGGACTGAATTTAATTAGCTAATGAATTGTAAAGCGGAAATCACCACTATTTATACTATAGTTTGAAAGAATCGGTTTATTGTTTAAATTTAATCTCGACTGGTAGGCGTTCTGTAGGAGGCACCTTTTATGATTTTTCATCCTCGTAATCGCCACACAATAATTCAGTTATCAACAAATGGAGTGCTTTGTTCACTTTATCTTCAATAAGAAAATTTTTAATGTCATTCACTATACGGCAGATAGCGTCCATATATTTTGATCTTGATGTATTTTTTAATTTCCACCATCGAGAGAGAAGTGAGGACGAAAGGAGCTGATTTTTATATGGGATGCTGATAAAAAAACGCATCAATACTATAAGTTCGAAAGGAAAGTTTAACATTGTTATTAACTATTGTCATTTGAAGATCGACAAATGAATAATTTATCGTTTTCAGCCTTGTTTTAGTTTGTGGATTTGCGACAAATTAATTAATTGTCATAAAGTTTCAGAAGCGAGAGACTTCAGAACCCTTTCATCTTTATCCACTTTTGGGCAAACGTTAATAGCAACTTGCTCTTTTATAAATTCTTAAAATCGCTGATTGCTACATAATTTTCCTTTAATTTTTTGAAACAAATTTTAAATTAAAATTAATTTTTGATTGTTTGCAGGATGTTTAATTTTTCAATTTTAAATATTTGTTATTGAAAAAAAAAAACAAGTTTTAATAAAAATTAATTTAGTAAAAAACAGGTCAAAGTACCTTTAAAATACCCTTAAATTTATGAAATTATCTTAATTAGTTCAAAAGTTACTAAAGCTATAAACATTGGCTAAACTTTCGTCCTGAACATGACGTTAAACTGCTTCTAGTTCCTACAGCATCCACATTTTTCTAAATGGAATGGAACACCTTTTATTTTATTACTAATTTGTAATCTACTTAGATTTCTCAAACAAAAAAACTGTACAACCAAATAACTTAAAAAACATTTATTTGAAAATCCAACCAGAATTATAAATCTTGCTTAATTTGTTGCCTACAACTGCCTCCATCGCCGCATCAAATCCGAAGCTAATACTTGTAGAGCAGAGGAGGTAAAAGATCAATATGCGCATCTAAACAAGCGTTCCAACCAACTAACAACTCGAGGAACGAGCGCACTCGATACCAACTCTCCGTAACTCCGTTCCGCCAATGCAACTCCCTGCATTCCTGCTCTCCTATTAGAAATGGGGAAGATGGTGCGCGAGTGCCGCGCGTTCGTCCGCCTCTCGACTTCTTCACGCAGCCTCCACATCTTCGCTGATCGCGGTCGCGTGTCGCACGCCTCCTCCACCTTTGCCGGCGCGCCGTTCGCTCTCTGTCCCAACTGACTGCACGGCGAGCGCGGTGCTGCACTTGCCGGACCCGGCTGGTGTGGGTCTCTTGCGTTATTGCCGCCAAGAGACACGCTCTCCGCACACCAAACTCCGCGCCCGTCTCTCACAATGGCACAGCCGAACACACACCTGTCAGCCGTCTATCATCCGTGGCACTGCGACGTCACAATCCCGCATTTTGTACCAGGATCGCATAATGTGCAAGTCGTAGGCGCAAAGCTGCTTTCTCCCGCTTATAACGCTTTACAAACGCCGCCATCGCAGTTCTGCTGCTTGCTGCTCGCTGCTCGCTGCCTTCACCGACACATTGAAATGCTTATGCTTATGCTCTGTTACACAGTGCCACGCGATATATTTGCGTAATATTTTTTTTCTCAATAGGCCTACTGGTGGCTTACCAGGAGAACAAAATATGCTTTTCACCTGTTTTCAAAAACATTGTTTTTTCTCTGTAGTTTTTTCCTATTAAGTAGGTAGCTTAGGAGTTTTTTCAATAACAATTTGTTATTGTAGTAGTA